>OZ026557.1:3257500-3300000 GCA_964020155.1 Chondrilla cf. caribensis | reverse complement strand
AATCAAAAAGTTCGCAGCGTTATCTGGTGCCAACCCCCTGATATTCTGTCTGTACAGGTGAGAATACGCGTGTATACATTAATATGTATCCAGAATCTCAAGAATTCATTGTTATACAACTGTAGATAGTCTGCGGATAATGGTGATTTTTCAAATTCTACTTATGCAAAGTGTTAGATGCATGTATGTATCTATGTATGTAGCTAGCTTGCCTTGTTCTTTATATACATACTTGTATCCCAGTGTGAAGTGAGATCAAAGGTGCTGCTGTGTGTCTATATCCTGTAGACATACAGCTGGGATCTATCAGACTCTATAGACACCTATTCACAGGCTTAATTCGATACTTCCTAAAACAGCGCATTGATTAATTAACACTTCATAATTGTCATGGCAATGCAACAATCCACTCGCTAAAGTTCTTCATCACCCATTTATTATTCTTCACCGTGTTTTTGGTACAAACGGCTTCTTCAAAACTACAAAGCAGGGTACATGGGAAATTGACAGATTAGATAAACCCCCTTGTGCTCCGACCTGGTGACTATCCACTCCGTCTATTTCCCATGTACCCTGCTGAAAGGTGGTACAACTATTACCTATATATGTACATAGGTGCATACTTCTATTATGCATTGCATTGTTTGCTATGTTCACAGAATCATAATATGTACCTAACAATAATGGTTTAGCCACTCCTTGGTTTACATATACATGTGTATATGATGTATACGAATCTACACTTACACCTGATTCTTCCAGCATGAGTTAATATAGCCTCACACTTGATCCCTTCAAGATGAGTGAGTGTGGTTGATCCTTACCTCCAACATTTAGAGATATTCTAGCCTTCCCACTGCTCTTGTTAGTATCAAGGATACTAGAAAAGAAGATTATAATTCCAAGTCTGATGCAGATACCAGTGAGTGGAGTATTCATTGCAGGTCATTCAATACTGTATACTCAAACCTTTACAGTGTCCAAATGAGTGCTTTCATGCAGTCTAGTGTGGTGAAGGACCTTGAATCCTTATCTGTTATTGCTTCACCAAAGTAGTTTTAGTTATATCTACGTTTTAACAGTGATTTCACATGCATGAAATTGTTTTAGATGAAGATGAGCGTTTTCGCAGTTTGTATGTGTAAACACAATACACTAAGTAATGGATAGGTTCCGTGGAAATCACTAGCCACATAATTTCCAGCCTTTTGTGTGTCCCCTTGTGTTATTGACTTATGCACATCTCTCCTTCACTGTGTAGGTACTGTTTGCTCTCGGTTTCTTTGGAGCTTATGCTCATCAGGTTTGCACAGTACATAAGTGTGCGTGTGTACATTCTGCTTTGCTTACATGTCATAGTTGTGGCCTGCCTAGGTGGATAAGTTCAATGAAATTCTCTAGCCATAGAATTTTTATTACATCAAACACTGCGTCACTTCTGATGTAAAAAAATTTCTATGGCTAGAGAATTCCATTGAACTTATCCACTAGATGTTACCTAGCCAAATGACCCTCTTTCCTGCCTAGGTGTGCTACAGGGGGAAAAAGTGATAATTGATGACTGAAGGCAAAGACAGGCTACAGCTATATGAATTATACATATATCACGTAAATTGTGTACATATAAAACTTTAAAAAACTGGCTGAAGGTTAATAAAAAAAACAATCAAGAAGGGTGTTCATATCCTTACACCTTTCCCTTTCACCTCCTTACTAACCATGCTAGATGTACACTTATGGTTTTACAAACATTTTATGGTGGCAAATTTTCAAAGAAGAGAATTTTCTTGCCTTTTGTAAGCAAAACTTCAACTGCAAAACATTCTATCAGATAAAATTAAGTATTTTGTGTACAAAGGTTAAGATCTGTGAAAAGTGCTTCAATGAAGTCTTAAATAAGGGAATTTTTGCAATATCTCTGTTCTAAGAACATTTATCACTGTTTATGTATGTACCTACATGCATGCATACAGTATACCGTATATTTGGAAATATTGGCGGTCATAAAATTTGGCTATTTGCCTGAAATCTGACCCAATGCGTTATTGGCGGAATTTAAATTTGGCAGTTTGCCACAATGAGTGTTGATAACATTAAAATTTGGCGCCGCATCATAGCTGTTGACGAATATTAATGTACGTATGAGTACACAATAATATTATTATTATAACAGTGAAGTTGTCTCCTAAGTGTACTTTAGTTTGCTTTAGTGTACAGTGTGTATTGTGTGCAAATATGTGTTTACATGTGTTCTCTTTCTGTACTTGTGCAGCTGATGTATATCCATGGCCTTTACAGGGCAGGACCTAATGTGGCCACTGCACTTTCAGTCAGTGTGTGTGTGTGCATATGTGTATGCATGTGTGTGGTCATTGTGTGTATTGTTTTGTGTGCGTGTATGCATGCGTGCGTGTGTCCGTATGTGCATGTGTGTGTGTGTGTGTGTGTGTGTGTGTGTGTGTGTGTGTGTGTGTGTGTGTCTGTCTGTCTGTCTGTCTGTCTGTCTGTGTGTGTGTGTGTGTTCGTGTGTGTGTGTGTGTGTGTGTGTGTGTGTGTGTGTGTGTGTGTGTGTGTGTGTGTGTCTGTCTGTCTGTCTGACTGTCTGTGTGTGTGTTTGTGTGTGTGTGTGTGTGTTATGTGAAGTTAGTATGTTTTATGCTATAATATGACATTTTTGGAGTTCAACTGTAATGCTATAAAAGATCACAGTTGGTGCAGTGAATGTAGTAATGTATTCACCAGGTGGTCCTCTGTCTTAACTTCTGTATAACAGAAGACCATTCTCCTCTCCTGTCCAGTGACTATAGCACATTGTGTCTACACACCTTATCACATCTATGTACTGCATATGTGGAGAGGAGTGAGGTTTTGACAACACATACGTATAATACAGTAGGTTTCTGTACATACCTACAATATGTAACGTGCATGTATACTTATGCAATATGTGTGTAGAATGTACTACAGTGCACCTTATACGTTTGTTCCATATTCCACCATTCTGACATTCTGCATTAGAATACTATTCCTGTTTGGGCAGTACTACTTGGAATGTTGTGTAAACTTGAAACTTTTGACAGGAAAAAGGTACGTATATGTATGTACAGTATATGCATGTACATGTGTACGTATGTACATACTGTGTATAAGATAATAATGTATACACTTAAACTACAGCACTGGGCACATATTCCATACACAAATACATAGTTATTATCTGCTTCGTGTATGATGTGTGTGTGTATTTGTAGCTCCATTCCTGGTTGAAGATTGCTGGTATCACAGCATCTGTAGGTGAGTAAACATGTGCATGTACGTACATCCATAGTCACGTTCACCTACATAACACATTCAATGCTTGAAATATCATTCCATCATTGTATTTTGGCTATAGACACCCAATCTCTCCATACAACATCTCCAGATATAATATGTGCACTAGAGACAATATTGAGTTGTTCGTATGCAATTTTCCATCCACCCACACTTTATCTTGTGGTTACTGTAAACGTGCTTCATCTGATCTTTACTCCTGTAGCTGGGGCCATGGAGATTATTCTCTCCAGTGGGCTCAATGGAGAGGGAGCCAGTGTTGAAGGAGAGTTGCCTGTTACAAGAAGCAATTCTAAAGAGAGGACACATCCCCAAATGTTCATAGGATGCTTATTCCTCTTAGGCAGTACCTCAGTCATGGTAAATGGATCAAATATGCATGTGTATGTATGTAACTTCATATATAAATGATTTGAAAGTACTCCATGTTGGACTGGGTTGATTGCTTCAGGCATTCTAGTTGTAAGGCAGTGGGTATTCTGTGTATGTAGTGAACAACGTACATTTTAATGCTTCATCAACTACTACAAATTTAAAGTAAATATCTGAATAGAGGTACATTCTGTTCTTATCTCTGTACTTGGTTAATGTTGTCTTGTTTAACACTGAGCAACTTAGCCCTGTTCCTAGTACCACATGAACATATGAAGTATCTACCTGGTAGTTATTGCATGTACAAGTAGAAGAATGCGTATCTCAACATTTTTTTAGGGACTGTGTGCTCTACACTGATGAGCAGTCTAGTGAGTGGTGGTATTCTCGTGTGTTGGCTATGGCTAATGATGATATGTATGTGTGTAGCTGTGTGGAGTGTGTGCATCGGTAGTACCCTGCTCTGTGTAGGTGGTGTGTGTGTGTGTGTGTGTGTGTGTGTGTGTGTGTGTGTGTGTGTGTGTGTGTGTGTGTGTGTGTGTGTGCGTGTGTGTGTGTGTGTGTGTGTGTGTGTGTCTGTGTGTGTGTGTGTGTGTGTGTGTGTGTGTGTGTGTGTGTGTGTGTGTGCGCGTGTGCGTGTGCATGCATGGGTACATGCGTGTGATTGTACACTCTGAGTACTTATACACGTACATGCATACATGTTGCATTGTGCACTAGCATATGTATGTACTGTATGTGAAGTGTACATGTATTGCTTGTCAATGCCTGACCTAATGTCACATGGAATGAGGGTGACCAATGATGTTGCACCTCATCTGTAGGCTCTACACCTGGTTTTGCAAAAGTTACTGATTCAAAATTCGCAGTCAAAACTCATGGGTCAGTGAGTGTATTTATGTACATATTTACGTATGTACGTAGGACCATATACAGACAGTATGTATGTACAGTATGTAGTAGTTGTACCCTGCATGGTGTAATGAATGATAGATAACTTTTACTGCACAAATATGCTTTTAGTCCAATACAACATAGTATATGTAATAGAAATGTGTTTACTAATTTCCTGCCTTAATTGTTCTCATGTAATTAATCCTAACAATGAAACCTGTCTGGTGACCTGTACTATATCACTGATCTGTGTTCATGGCTTATGTACGCACAGGTTTTCCTTCGATCTACCCCTCTACCAGGATACAAGTATATTGTACAGTACATGCATTGTTAGATAGCCTTTGCAAGCCTGTAGGCAGGGGATGGGAGCTTTTGTGTTCATACAAACTTCCTTTCCAGTCTACTATACTCCTAGGTTTGAAGCCATGGTCTTATCGAGAGACAAAGCAGAATATTCTGATGTTTCATCACTCTGTGCTATGCCTGTGTTGTTAATCTATTAAATTTCAACCTTTTCTGAAGTCTTCCCAATTGATCTGCCTTATTAACAGTTGCATATCCATCCTGAGGTGAAGTGAAGCTTGCACAACTTCAGAATGTTGTAAATGGGATTATTGGATAGGAGTTTTTATCCTTGTCACTTGTTCGATATTGCATCAATAAAAGATACATGTTGTAGTTGTGGCAGTGCCTTTGAAGTTGCCCAAGTGATACAATGAATGCTGTTGTTTGGTGATATTTGTTTGTTGTTCACGTGCAGAAAACTGGAACGGTTATCCGATGAATGTAATGGCATGGTCTTATGGAATCGGGACACTTTGTTACGGACTGTCCTCGTTATACTATGTGTATAGAGGAGAAATGGAAGTGTTTAGAATTCCTTCTGAGGTGTGTGTGTGTGTATGTGTGTGTGTGTGTGTGTGTGTGTGTGTGTGTGTGTGTGTGTGTGTGTGTGTGTGTGTGTGTGTGTGTGTGTGTGTGTGTGTGTGTGTGTGTGTGTGTGTGTGTGCATGTGTGTGAGTGTGTGTATGTGTGTGTGTGTGTGTGTGTGTGTGTGTGTGTGTGTGTGTGTGTGTGTGTGTGTGTGTGTGTGTGTGTGTGTGTAGATTAGTTGCACTCATTTCATTGTTGTGTTACCTGATATGATTAGTAATCGTGGCAAAAGGTGTAAATTGTTTCACCCATGTTAGTTGTTGTCATGGACTATCCAGTGTACGTATGCGTAGTGCCACTACTATAGCATAGTTTCCAGCGTACTAGTGTACATTAATATATACGTATCTATGCAGATGTTTGATCTACACACTGACACTAGTGACACATACGCACACTGTGTTCTGATAAGTGTTCACTTCCTTTCTTGAACATAGCCCCCATTCAATGCGCATGTCTGTGTGCAGCATCCTTCTGGATACATTTTGTATGTAAACTTTATCTCTACATTATTGTCTCCCACATTGCTCACACATTTCACATTCATGCACACTAACATGCCTTCACACGCCCACACACGCACGCACGTACACACACTTCACAGGCTGCTTACTCTCTGGTTTTCACTGTAACAGTAACATCTGTTACATGTTTCCTTTGTCTGACGTGGGCCAACTATCACTCCTCTCCAACACTAGTAGCAGCTTTCTGGCCAGTACAGGTGAGCTCGGATAAGTGTACATACATGTACATATGTATGTCCAAAGTCAGTAAATCACTCCCCCCTTCTCATACTATGCATGTACGTATGTACGTATATTAGTTGGATGTTGTCATACATACATACGTATATGTGAGTAATATGTATCATATTATGTTTGCACAGTAGTAGTTGACTGCAAACCAGAGGGAGCAGTCAGGAAATTCATTGCTACTGTGTGAACATACTATGATTGCCTTATCTCTTCAAGAATATACTTCATGAAAAAAAATCAGCACTTCCTTTTATAGTTTTTAACTAGCACCCTTAGGTACAGTTTCATTTGGGGAAAACATTGAAATGAATTTATCGTGTTTGGTGGGCATACAACAAGGTGTGCAGCTGCACTTTCATTGGAAGTTTTTTCAAAACGTTTTAGTCAGTGCACAGTGCATTGAATAATTTACCGCATGCTGGTATGCTTTGGCGTATGGCTTTTTCATCAAGTGAGTAAGTGTACCTGTGTGCATGCCTATCCAGGATTAAATTGATACTGCTTCCAAGACAGCTATTGTTAGTGGTCTAATTTAGACTGCATGTAAGTGGCTGGCTGTTATTTTTGACTTTCTGCTCTATTTTCTCTGTTATTTTTATGGCTAAAACAGGTCGTAGTAACCATGGTATCAGCCTATTTCATCACTGGAGACCTCCTGCATCCAGTGGTTAGTGTGTGTGTATGTGTGTGTGCGTACCTGTATGTGTTTGTGTGTTTGTGTGTGTGTGTGTGTGTGTGTGTGTGTGTGTGTGTGTGTGTGTGTGTGTGTGTGTGTGTGTCTGTATGTCTGTGTGTGTGTGTGTGTGTGTGTGTGTGTGTGTGTGTGTGTGTGTGTGTGTGTTTGCATGAATCTAAGCATGTTATGATTTATAAGTCATGCATGAACATGTTTTACATCAGTGTACAAGAATGCATGTGCACATTTTGTTCAACCATATCCACGTCCTTGTAATTTTAATTCTACATGCATCAACCCCCTCCTAACCTATACCTACCCCTACTACTATGTGCTGTGTTTCTGTAGCAGTTCATTGGTGTGGTTCTGGTGGTGGCTGGGCTGTTCACTGTTGTTTACGCTACACATAAGGTGAGGTCAATAAAGTCTCTGTTTGTACATTGTGTGTGATTGTTTGTATTCTACTGCATATGTTCACAGGAAACACATCAAGAAGTGACTTCACTGGTCTCATGAGTTATACCATAATAAAAAAATTACCACAATTTATCTTTGCATATTATTATTATGTATATTTCTCATCATCAACTAATATGTCCATTTGATTTAAATCTTCATTAAAAATAATATATTAATAGTAATAATATACATAATAATATTAATATATTATTATATTAATAATCATCATTTTACATTCAAGCCTACAATAATAATGATTAAGCACATGTACAGTTACTAATAAAGCAACATCTCAGAGTATGAGAGAATTTTAATGTGTGCCTTGTCTGGCCATTGAATTATAAATTAACAAGTAAACATAAGATTAAAGTCAACATCCACCACATTAAATTCAGTATTGATCATTACAGGAGAATCATGGTTATGATTAAATGCAATTGAATTTTTGCAGCTGATATAGATAGATAAGATAGATAATTATTATTATAGTGCAACATGTCAACATTACAGACACTAGGACATATTGTCCAATGAAGCACTTATAGACAGACAAAAATTATACACATGTAAAAACAACATGATCAGGAACAAAATCTGTCAGTCCACATAGTATAGATCTTCTTCATAATTGCTGGACTTCGACATGCAGCAGTCAGAATCAATACAACTTTAGCTTCATCATTCAAGGTTGGAAAATCAATATATTGCTCCCTCATCTTCTTCATGAGGGGGAATCTATATATGCTTATATAGTGTTAATTGATGATCTTAATGGAGAAAATTAATCAGCATGTCATCCAGGTAATCACCTGATAATGGAAATGAGGACATCTCTGTTCTTTTCTGAAATCATGTTTGCCAGTCTCTGGTAGACTATGTATTGCCGTTGACCTTCCCATGCCACTAGTGATTGAAAACAGTAATTATAATAATAATTATGTGATTTTAATCACATCATGTTATTGAATGTAAAAACAATAATAACGAAGCAATGGTATATAGACAATAAACAGATAATAATAATGCAGCAATACATACTGGGATTATGAGTACTAATTGTATTACTGAATTAATTTTGTTAATTTTTAGTTTCCTTCATATTATTTTCTGAATTGTGTGTATGTAATTCTAACTGATCATGGCATGAACTAATATAGAGTGCATGTAAATTAATAATATTATAACTTTGATTGTGATTTATTACAATTATTTTACTTATAATATAATATTGCATTGTGTGATTGTGTTTGATGACCACCTTCATGTGCACATTTACTTATAAAAATATTTGAAAACTTATAGATAACATAATATAATCTAATATTATGATATTATTATTCTATCATCATAATATTGAATTCTATCTCTAGCTATAATACCAATGTTTGATGCTTGACATGCAAGAATGCGTCACATTTGCACGTGATACGTACCGGAAGTCTTCCTTGATCGTGACCCTCCCTAAATCTCGAAAAGCAACCGTCTTTGTTCCTACGGTAGAGTTGCCTTACTTTTGTCCTTGTTTTTCTCTAGCTCTGTTACAATTGAGTGAAGACCATAATCAAAAGTTTATATTTCTACGCCCCAAAACCTGTTTGTTTCTTGTTAATTTTCGTGGCACGTTTGCGGATAGTGTCTTTAATAATATTATGTACCCCGCACCTGATCACACGTACTGTTTATTTCAAACTATTGACCGTAATGTCCAGGTAACTCATTTAAATGGGAGATTGACACATCTCGTGTTGTTTCCCCCGCAGGTTTCTTCCTTAGTGGTTCTGTTAATACGAAGCCCGGTAAGAAGAGCCGCCCTTTCCGCTCGAGTTTTATGGTCGTCAACGATAATAGGAACACCTTTAGGTGGACATGTGAAGCGACCAGGTAAGAGTAGACAATAGTTGTAACTGAAATGAACCATCCAATCATTTTATCCATTCATTAGACTTAAAATATAATTACTTATGTTCTATATTTTCGCATTAATATTAAATTTTCCACCGTATCAATTGTTGTCGGACTTATGGTTAAGATCAATTATTGTTTAATAATGATAACTGGCATCATAATGTGTCTGTATAATTGGATGGTTAGTGTGAGGTAAGGAATAGCGATGGGAAATTTCTGTGATGATTTCTCAACTTTAGGCGTTTACTGTAAACTCTCTTTGACAGTATTAATATACAATGCCAGCCAATTTGAAAAGAAACGGAACGATTCGTTCTGGATTAGTAAAATAGTTACCTGTACATTGAATGAAATTTTACCTGAAAATCATGGTTATGGTCCTTATGGATAAGTATTTCTAGATATGGTGCCATATAATTGTGCTCTTGGAGTATTACTTCAGGATAATGCGGCTTAGATAATCACCTGTGGTATCCACTGTGGATTATCTGAAGACGGGAATACGTGTAACACGTCTGAATAATACATCGATAGGCATAGTGCTTCAAATGTGAAAATCTTATTCCTATGTTTGTCTGACCAGCTCTACACTTGGCAATGAAGGTCAAGAAATATGTTGTAGTCTAGATTCACAATAGGATTGGGACTAGGAGGGTGTTGAAGGTGATTTGGAACCTCACTGTCTCTGCTCGGAGAATTAAAAAAATAAACAAAGGAAGGACGCTTCTTCAGTCTTTTCCCCTAGGGACATGTACTAAAAGCCCAATATGCTTTTATTAATGCCTTGTGATTTTAAGCGAAGTGTACTATCCTTTAATTCTTCAACTTCTGCTGTAACAGCTAAGTGCAGACTCAAATTGTTGTTAATACTTCAACTTGCCAAATGGCATAGCACAGATTTGTGGGTAAAAAGAGGCTATGGTAGTTTTCAGGGAGTTAGTAGCTTAGCAGCAGCTAGCAGTTTTCAGGGAGTTTATAGTTTTCTTAGTTTCTTGTAAATGTGAAGAAATCCAGCTCTTGGAAACTTTGCCGTAGCTCCATCGACCCGTGCTAATCAACTAATGGGTAGGTCAACATTGTTCACTGTGGAAATCGCAACAAAGCTTGAAAATGAAGATATCTGAACGAACATCAAATAAAATACTATATTCAACTATCTATTGACGAAATAAAGACAAGCGTCCACAGTAACAATAATTTTAGGCAGAACATTATCCTCCCAGCACAACACCAGTTTCACACCAGGTGACAATTGTTCCATTTCTTTTGGCTGGCACTGCATGTATTTCAATGCCACCAATCTTGTGTGTGGAGGGGTTTACTCCTTGTACCTACTCCCTGATGAGTCATACTGTGGTATAAATGTGGGAGCGTGCAAATGTAGTTCATGAAGGTAAAGGCATGTCATGATCACAGTTAAGCTCATAATAAAAATAATTATAATATTGTCATACATTCAGTGCACATTGTGGTTTTGAAGTTATGTAAACAATCAACTGCTAAGGTTGGTTAACAATATGTAGTAAAGACCTGTGATGGGATGAGACATTGCTGCAGTGTCATTTTTTGTTGTGTCATGGCCTGTTGCCGTGAGTAGAAAATGTTTCTATTCTTCCCGGCAAAGGACATTTTGCGACAATATTATCAATGTGTTCTTCGCACGTTTTCTTGGACATTCATAAATAAAAAAATATGACTCACTCGATCATGGAGGTACATCTCTTGTACTAAATTGTGGCAATCTCCTTGGTTTAGACGCTGTTGAAAATTGGACAAACCCAAAATCACTTCTTCAGCTCACCCTTCTCCTTCATAGTCATAAGTCTTGATAGTATTATATCAGACCCTAACAGTGTGAACTAGACCACAATTGAACAGTGCACATTAATATTTTAATCCTGAAATGACTGCAGTGTTATGTGCTTGGGAAATATTCAAAGTATTACTTACATGTATCCTTAATATACAGTGGAAAGTGTGCCTGTATATGCCACATTTACATATTATACTACTAATTTACATGTATCCAGGCTTTGTAGCTATAGTAATGTATAATATAGTAATTCACACTTTGGAACAGTAACTCCAATTTTGCTACATATGTTTGCCTTCTTTCCACCTACATCATCAGCTCTTCGTTAGCCCTTGGCTCCTTCTGATGCTACAGCCCTGTAGCACCTTTACAACAGGTGCTGGTATTCATGCACACATTCCATAATGCCACAACCAGTCACTCCATTTCCACAAACCATCCAACTATCAGTTCATTGCTCCACACCTATTGTCCTTGTTCTAGAGCAATTGCATGACCCTGTGTGAAAAATCTTGGACAATTGAGCTGTAATGAATTGAGTGCAGCAGATTATTATATTCAACATACATATGTACAAACAATGCCGCTTTTTGGCTCAGTTTATATGACCACAGTTAATTTTCTTCAATGCATTGAAATCCTTACTCAAACAGTTGTCTTCAACAATAATTACAAATGTTAAACCTATCTCCCTTGTAAATTGTTGCCCTATTTCACCTGCGACTAACACATCTACCAATTGTGTGTAGTTAATGTGTCATTATACACCACTGTTTGTGTAACACATAACAACCATTCCATTTCTTTTGTCTTGCACTGTATACTCTAGCTTGTGTTATGTTAATAACATGCATACAGTATCAATGAAAATACAAATCCTGTTAGTCAGTTGTTTTCTGCAGCCTAACCAATATCACACAATCAGCTCCCCTTCCTCCCAATAATGTATGCAAATGACATTTGGAATGAAATACCTGTTGTGGACACACACACACCAGTATATCTTATTGTCAAGTGAAACATGTCAATAAAAGGGCATTCACTATACCAGGGTTCACATACATGAATATAAGCCTAACTTTATTAGCAAGGCCTTATTATAGTTAGGATTGTACTCTGAATGCAATCTTATGGTTGGTTGTACATATTTAATTCATTTTCATAGGTTATTCATATGGTGGAGAATCTGAAATTTCAAAGAAACCCATAAACATTACAAATTGTTCACTACAGAAACATAAATTTCACAGTAGATAATATGAATGGTTGGACTCCCCTCCACTCAGCAGCTGCTAATGGTAACCTTGAATCTGTGCGTAAACTACTTGAGTCAGGTGGTAAGGCTTCAATGACAATAGTTGCTGGTACTTGTGGAACCCCACTACATCAGGCTGTGGCTAAAGGTCACAAAGATGTAGTGTCAGTTTTATTGGAGGAAGGTTGTCCAATCGGTGTAAAGGATAGTAATGGGGGAAGTGTCCTACACTGGGCTGCTCGCTTTGGTCAGGTTGATTTGATTGATCAGTTTGTGAAGGGTGGTTTGAATGTAAATACAAAAGACAATGGTGGTTGGACTCCCCTCCACTCAGCAGCTGCTATTGGTAATCTTCAATCTGTGCGTAAATTACTTGAGTCAGGTGGTAAGGCTTCAATGAATGTGGTTGCTGGTACTTGTGGAACCCCACTACATTGGGCTGTGGTTGAAGGTAACAAAGATGTAGTGTCAGTTTTATTGGAGGAAGGTTGTCCAATCGGTGTAAAGGATAGTAATGGGCTAAGTGTCCTACACTGGGCTGCTCTTTTTGGTCAGGTTGATTTGATTGATCAGTTTGTGAAGGGTGGTTTGAATGTAAATGCTGAGGACAATAATGGTCGGACTCCCCTCCACTTAGCAGCTGCAAATGGTAATCTTAAATCTGTGTGTAAATTACTTAAGTCAGGTGGTAAGGCTTCAATGAATGTGGTTGCTGGTGCTTGGGGAACTCCACTACATCAGGCTGTGGTCGAAGGTCACAAAGATGTAGTGTCAGTTTTATTGGAGGAAGGTTGTCCAATCAGTGTAAAGAATAGTAATGGACGAAGTGTCCTACACTTGGCTGCTCGCTTTGGTCAGGTTGATTTGATTGATCAGTTTGCAAAGGGTGGTTTGAATATAAATGCTGAGGACAATGATGGTTGGACTCCCCTCCACTCAGCAGCTGCTAGAGGTGAACTCAAATCCATGCATCTGTTACTCAGATTAGGTAATAGTCAGGGGCCAACAACAGTGGCCAGTAGGTTTGTACCTAATCAGTATATAAATTATGGTGGTAAGAATGGGATTACTCCATTATTAAGGGCTGCTATTAATCAACGTGTTAAAGCCTTTATAGAACTCAAATCTCATGGAGGAGATATATACTTATCAGATAGTTTTGGGTTGAGATTTTGTGATTGGTGTCTATTAAATCAGAATAAAATTGATACAATAAATCGATTTTGCGAGGCTTGTGGCATCAATTGTGACGATAAAGACTTTGTTGGCATCATTTCCTCTTTATGTGCCAAAAAGCTTTTTGATATTGACAGAGTGTTGTGTTTGGCTGCCAAAAAAGGTAATGTTGATGTATTTGATGCCATGGTTGCATCCAAAAGTTCACTGGATCATCAGTGGTTGCCTAAGGCAGGACTCATATTATCATTCGGTTGTAAGAATACAGAAATATTAAATGAACTACACATCTCTTCCGAACCACTCAATCCTTTGCACATTGCTTTGCTCTCAGTATCCATGCGGAAAGTTTATAATTATGCTTTCATAGAGAAACTGATATCCCACCCTCGTACTCGATACACAATTCACGAGGTCTTTCCTAATGGTCTGAGTCCACTTGACGTAGCTCGTCAGTTAAAGCTCCACAACATTGCTGATATGATTGAGGGAGCAGGTGGTGGACCAGGTCTGTGGGCCAACCTACCAAAGGAGATAGAACAAAAGTGTTTCAATGCCTACCTGGTGATGAAGGATCTGACAGGATGTGAATCAGGTCATGAGGCTGCTGTGAGGATCCTGACAGTTTTGGGTGTGCAGTCTCGTTTTGTAGAAGGGGAGCAGCGAGACACAACAAGGAAGAAGATTCTTGAAGAGAAACCTAAAATCACTCCAGTTGATAGACATGTTCTCTCCAATCTCAAGAATAAGGGGAAGTGGAGAAGAGTTGGAGGTCTCCTGGAAGTGGACAGCGACACTTTGGACAGACTGGGTGAGGAGTCTCCCGACAGTGATGATGCTTACTACTCCATGCTGAAGTACTGGTTGAAACATGGCTGCAATGTGAGTTGGAATACCTTACTCGATGCTGTTGGCCACTTTGAAACAAAGAAGACTGTTGATGACATGACAGAGAGAATAGTCGAAGAGAATACAGCATCAAATGTGAGTACTTGACAGTGTATTATAGTTGAGCCAGGGTACTGTGGAAATTGAACTCCATAAAAGTGAGAATTGAAGTATATCCTTTCATCCTACAGACCTCGTCACAACAATTCCAACTCTGTCCCCTTCGAGGTCAGTCACCTTTACCAGTCCCTGCACCCCGGCCCTCCCTGTACCTGCCACCCACTGTACATGGAGTACAGACTACATCACTTGTGGAGTGTACACACCATGGTAGGTTTGTGTGGTGCTCCACTCTACTTGTTCAGTTGTATCAACAGTTCATCTCCATCAATGTAGGTGTTTGTGTTTCAACAGGAAGAGGTGGTATGAAGTCCTCATCCAAACCTCTCTCCCCCAGACAGAGTCCCACTGTCTCTGTAGACACCCAACGTGAGATACGAGGTACTCAATGTGTGGATTGGTGTAGTCCTCACAGTGTGTGTTCCTTGTTTGTAGGTTTCCAGAGGGACCAAAGTCTCACTGAAGAAAAACTCTTGCGTCTAGTTGGTAAGAAGATGTGTGCTGATTGGGAGCAGTTTGCTCTCTTCTTACTTGTGGAGTGGAATGTGATACAAGTAGTAAGCAGAAATTACCCATTTGATGCAACACTCTGCTTCATTGAGGTGACCAGCAGATGGCTGTCTGGTGAGGATGGTACTGGTGAGCGTCCCCGTACCTGGGAGACCGTGTTTGATGCTCTGAGAGAGACAAGATATCCTCTTCTTGCGAAGGAGGTCAAAGAAGCTCTGTCAAAGGAACAGTGAATACTGTTGAACTGGCACTACTTGGTGTAGTATGGGGATGTTATTGACTCCACCCTTTTTCTTGTTCCACAAGCAACCTTACTGCATCCTTGCCCTCTGAGAAGCACCCTGACCACACCCATGTTCTCACCAGAAGCAACCTGACCGCACCCTTGTTTTTGCCAGAAGCAACCTGACCAGACCCATGTTCTCCCCAGAAGCAGCCTGACATCACCCTAGTTCTCCACAAAAGCAACATAACCGCACGTTTCATTTTGCCAGAAGCAACCTGACCATACACTTTCTTGCCAGAAGCAGCCTGACCACACCCTGTTCTCCCCAGAAGCACCCTGGCCACACACTAGTTCTGACCAGAAGCAGCCTGACCACACCTAGTCTGGCTCGCTAGACCCAATTTCTCATTATCGCAGTAGAGAGAGGAAGAGGTCTAGCGCACCAGACTAGACCACACCCTGTTCTCTCCAGAAGCACCCTGGCCGCACCCTTGTTCTGACCAGAAGCAACCTGACCACACCCATGTTCTCCCGGAACCAGCCTGACTGCATGTTCCCTTCTTGCCAGAAACAGCCTAACCACACCCTTGTTCTCGCCGAAAACAACCTAACCACACCCAAGTTCTCACTAGAAGCAAACTGAGCACACCCTTGTTCTCCTGAAGCAACATGACCACACCTTTGCCTCCAAGCTTTTGTTGTCACCAGAAGCAACCTGACCGTACACTTTCTCATAAGAAGCAGCCCCCTTTTTCTCCGCAGAAGCAGCCTGACCCAGCCCTTTTTTGTCAGACACAGTCTTGCCACAGCCCTGTTCTCCCCAAAAGCAGTCTGCGCACACCCTTGTTCTCGCTGGAAGCAGCCTGACCACACCCTTGTTCTCGCTGGAAGCAGCCTGACCACACCCTTGTTCTCGTTTGAAGCAGCCTTACTGAACCCATGTTCTTGCCGGAAGCAGCTTGACCACACCCTTGTTCTTGCCGGAAGCAGCCTGGTCGCACCCTCGTTCTCGCTGGAAGCAGCCTGACCACACCCTTGTTCTCGCTGGAAGTAGCCTGCCCACACCCTTGTTCTCACCAGAAGCAGCCTGACCATACCCTTGTTTTCTTCAAAAGCAGCCTGACCACACCCTTGTTCTTGCCAGAAGCAGCCTGAAAGCACCCTTGTTCTTGCCGGAAGCAGCCTGACCGCACCCTTGTTCTCACTGGAAGCAGCCTGACCACACCCTTGTTCTCACCAGAAGCAGCCTGACCATACCCTTGTTTTCTTCAAAAGCAGCCTGACCACACCCTTGTTCTTACCATAAGTAGCCCGACCACACCCATGTTCTTGCCGAAAGCAGCCTGACCGCACCCTTGTTCTTACCGGAAGCAGCCTGATCGCACCCATGTTGTCGCTAGAAGCAACCTGACCACACCCTTGCTCTCACCAGAAGCAGCCTGATCGCACCCTTGTTCTTGCTGGAAGCAGCCTGTCCACACCCTTGTTCTTGCCAGAAGCAGCCTGACCAAAAACTTGTTCTCGCTGGAAGCAGCCTGACCAGACCCTTGTTCTTGTTAAAAGCAGCCCGACCACACCCTTGTTCTCGCTGGAAGCAGCCTGACCGCACCCTTGTAGTTGTTCTTGTCAAAGCACCCTGATCGCACCCTTGTTCTCGCTGGAAACAGCCTGGTTGTACCCTTGTTCTTGCCAGAAGCAGCCTGACCACACCCTTGTTCTTGCCGGAAGCAGCCTGACCGCACCCATGTTGTCGCTAGAAGCAACCTGACCACACCCTTGCTCTCACCAGAAGCAGGCTGATCACACCTTTGTTTTTGCCAGAAGCAGCCTGACCACACTCTTGTTCTTGTTAAAAGCAGCCCGACCACACCCTTGTTCTCGCTGGAAGCAGCCTGACCGCACCCTTGTTCTTGCCGGAAGCAGCCTGACCACACCCTTGTTCTCACTGGAAGCAGCCTGACCACACCCTTGTTCTCGCTGGAAACAGCCCGACTGCACCCATGTTCTTGCCAGAAGCAGCCTGACCACACCCTTGTTCCTGTCAAAAGCAGCCTGACTGCACCCTTGTTTTTGCCAAAGGTACCTGAGTAGACCCTTTGGTAATTGTTTCCTTGCAATTGCCTTTGCACAGGTCACCATTTACTCAAGACAGAGCAGTTTTAAAACTTACTATTGATTTTGTTATCTGTGTGATATCATATTAATTCTGTTTTATATTTCATGAAAGTTTTGCAAATTTGATATAATACACATAAATTATACCTTGAATATCTCATAAAATATAAGTCTATGTAGTCCACATATTACTATAGAATACTTACAGAATAGCTACGTATAATGTATAAACCACCATGATAAAAATAGCAATATATAATATTATGCATGCCAAGCAGTTATTATGACTGCATGAGATGTGAAATTAAATGTTACATATAGCCTATCAGCCACATTACATTATTATAATATAATAATTATTATATAATACAGGCCGGATTAGTTATTATTACTGCAATGTCCTATAACATATTACCCTCCATACAATATATACTATAAAGATCTTACATAAGATGTTAATTGGAAATAATATATTTCCACAATAATAATAAATACAAAAACACTTGTTCACTTGATGTATGTTTAATAATAAGTACTTCCCTCCTATCATGATGGTAAATCGAATTTTCACGGCCTGATCTCTCGGACAATGGCTGTCCCACTCCATCTTCAGCTTACGTTAACATTAATTTTGATTTCATCGCCTATAAATGACAAAAAACGAAAAATATATATGTCGTAAAGTAAGTGCATATCACAACGACTCCTTGCTAATATGAGAGATATAGTGTGGCTAGCTATAGGATGAAAACAATAAGATAAGATGAATTATATAGTTCTGATCATGATGTAATACACATCACTTGTCAACGACGTCTGCCTACCTCCCAATGCTATTAGCTTCTGAGGACAACATTACTGCAGTGCAGCGCTACCGACCTCCAAATACCGAAAACTTGAGCCGAAAACGACCAATGGCATAGTTGAAATATCCGTTTAAGCAAAAACCTCTAGTGATGTATTCATCAACAGAGCTCTCCTGAGGCGTAGCTCCAGCTTTAGACCTACCTCGCTATCGAGAATCCGGCCTGCTTCATGCAGCAATAAGATGGCTAGTCGGGGAATTCCCTCATCTCCGGCCTGTCTACCGTGCCTAGCGACGTCAACATGACCAAGCTACTCTATGGAGCTGTTTTGGTATTTAGACTCAACTGGTACGTTGTTCTTTCGGATACTAACCATACCTTAGGTAGGGTTATAGATGCCATTGAGAAGTATCAAGAAATACTCGATACGAGTAGCAAGAAGGATCAGTTACTGGCGGAATCGTTAGTGCAAGAGTATAAGTCAGATCTGATGAGTTTGAAACGAACACAACAAACGAATCAGGAAGAAATCAACTCGGTCATGTGTGTAGTTTTGTGTAGAACAGCACATGGATTGTTTAACTCCAAGATGGCGCTCACTAAACTACTTTCCAAAGACATTTTCTAGTCAACGTGTTTGAAAGTGACATCTTCGTACATAGCTCTGTTTAAAGTAGCTTTGGAGAGTACCAATGATGTTAGCACCATCCAATCCTGTAAGTGTAACAGCTCATCTGGAGAGTCTGTGTCTTTGTTTCCTTTGTCTGACATGGGCCAACTATCACTCCTCCCCAACACTAGTGGCAGCTTTCTGGCCAGTACAGGTGAGCTCAGATATGTTTACATATATGTACATGTACATACGTATGCATGTCCAAAGTCAGTAAATCACTTCCTGAGCCCCTTCTTGTACTATGCATGTATGTACGTATATTAATTGGATGTTACCATATATATATATATATATATATATATATAAGTAACAGTTACCATGTGTTTACACAGTAGTGGTGGATTCTTGACTGCAAACCAGAGGGAGCAGTCAGGAAATTCACTGCTACCGTGTGAACATACTATGATGGCCTTATCTCTTCAAGAATGTACTTCATAAAACGTCATATTTGGAAAAAAATTAGCACTTTCTTTTAAAATTCTCAGCTAGCATCCTTAGATGCAGTTTCATTTGAGGACAACATTAGAATGTATTTATTGTGTTTGGTGGGCACACAACAAGGTGTGCAGCTGCACTTTCATTGGAAGTTTTTCAATTTTTTTCCGTCAGTGCACAGTGCATGAAATAATTTACTGCACACTGGTATCCTTTGATGTACGGCTTCCTCATGAGATAAGTAGTGTACCTGTGTGCATGCCTATCCAACATTAAATTGATACTGCTTCCAAGATAGATATTGTTAATGTTCTAATTGTAGACTGTAAGTGACTGGCTGTTACTTTTGACTTTCTGCTCTTAGACTATTTTTTTCTGTTATTTTCATCGCTACTACAGGTCGTAGTAACCATGGTATCAGCCTATTTCATCACTGGAGACCTCCTGCATCCAGTGGTTAGTGTGTGTGTGTGTGTGTGTGTGTGTGTGTGTGTGTGTGTGTGTGTGTGTGTGTGTGTGTGTGTGTGTGTACATGTGTGTGTGTACGTGTGTGTGTGTGTTTGCATGAATCTAAGCATGTTTTGATTTATAAGTAAGCCATGACCATGTTTTACATCAGTATAAAAGAATGCATGTGTACATTTTGTTCAATAATATACAAGTTCTTCTTGTAATTGTAATCCTGCATACATCAACCCCCTCCTAACCTATTCCTACCCCTACTTCTATGTGCTGTGTTCTGTAGCAGTTCATTGGTGTGGTTCTGGTGGTGGTTGGGCTGTTCACTGTTGTTTACACTACACATAAGGTGAGGTCAATAAAGTCTCTGTTTGTACATTGTGTGTGATTGTTTGTATTCTACTGCATATGTTCACAAGAAACACATCAAGAAGTAACTTCACTGATCTCATGATTTATGCCATCACACAGTTATCGTCCTTATTAAAAGTTACCGTAATTAATTTTATCATTGCATATTATAATAATTATTGTGTATATTTCTCGCCATCAACTATGTCCATTTTATTTGAATAATCATTAAACATAATAATAATAGCTACTGTAATAATAAACATAATAATTATGTTATTATATATTTAATAATCATAATTTTACATTCAAAGATTATTTAATGTATATATGCCTTGTCTGCCCATTGAATTAAATTAATACATAAGATATAAAAACAACATCCACCACATTCATTATTGATCAGCACAGGAGAACCATGGTTATGATTGAATGTAATTGAAATTCTGCAGTTGGTTAACGTAGCTCTGATAGTGTTAATTGATGATCTTAATAGAGAGAAAATTATTCGGCATATCATCTAGGTAATCATCCGAGAATGGAAATGAGGACATCTCTTTGTTCTTTTAATTTCTGCAATCATGTTTACCAGTCTCTGGTGGACTACGTATTGCCGTTGACCTTCCCATGCCAATGAAGCAATGGTACATAGACAATAAGCAGATCTCTAATAATGCAGCAATACATACTATGATTATAAGTAATTGTAATACTGCCTTAATTTCGTTTATTTTTAGTCCATATACTGTAACAGTTTCCTTCATATTATTTTCTGAATTGTGTGTATGTAATTCTAAGTGATCATGCATGAACTAATAATAGAGTGTACATAAATTAACATTTAATTTATGACTTTAATTATGATTATTACAATTAATTTACTTATATAGTATTACCTGTGTGTGGTTGATGAACACATTCACGTGCACATTTACTTATAAAAATATTTTAAAACCTAATATTATAATAAATAATAATATAATATAAGACCTCTTGGCCGATCTCCTCACGGATGTTTGTCATGACGTCACCATAGAGCCCCACTTGCAACGCCTTTCAGGTGAAACTTTTACCACCCACAGCACCGGAACAGAAGACAACTTGAGGCTAGACAATGCAGCATGTGGCTTCTGGGGAGGAAGTTTTGAAAGAGCATTATTTGACGTAAGGGTATTTAACCCCCTCGACCCTTCAAACCGGACACCTCAGATGAACACTTGCTACCGAAACCATGAGCGTGAGAAGAGGCACAAGTATGAGCAGCGAGTGCGTGAAGTAGAACATGCTTCCTTTGTACCCCTAGTGATGTCATGTACAGGTGGAGTGGGCCCCTGTGCAACTGTGTTCCTCAGGAGACTTGCAGCATTATTAACCGAGAAACACCATTCAAACTACAGCACAGTCATGGAGCTCCTGCGGGTCCGCATTAGCTTCGCCCTGCTGAGATCCTCCGTCATGTGTCTCCGCAGCAGCAGGTCGTCAACTCGTCACCCAAGACGAATTGATATGGGAGCTGCAGACCTTGCCATGACAGAGGCCCGGTCGAACAGGGCTAATAACTGATCTATGATCTGCATATTATTATTATATCTATCTCTATATTTATCTGTAATTATGACTACTATTATTATACCTTATTATCTTACTGATTATTATTATTGTTGCTATTATTAAATAATATTATAATGTTATGGCTATCACCTTAATTCATATTATTATTATTTTTATTAAGTTCAGGTTATTATCCAGATTATCATAATATTCCATCTCTAGCTATATCATTATAGTCTATAAATACCGATGGCGCCATGTTCGATGTTTGACATGCAAGAATGCGTCATGAATAATTTTGCAAGTGATATACGTACCGGAAGTCTTCATTGACCATAGCCCTCCAGATCCCTTAATCTCGAGAAGGAATCGTCTTTGTTTCTACGGTAGAGTTTCCTTATTTTTCCCATGTTTTTCTCTAGCTCTGTTACAATTGAGCGAAGACCATAATTTTATATTTCTATGTCCCCAAAACATTGTTTGTTTCTTGTCAATTTTTCGCGGACGTTTGCATGCGGATAGTTTCTTTATAATAATATGTACCTCGCACCTTGTGACGCGTACTGTTTATTTTTAAACTTAGTCTATTGACCGTAATGTCCAGGTAACTCATTTAAACGGAAGGTTGACACATCTCGTGTTCTTTCCGCCGCAGGTTTCTTAGTAGTTCTGTTGGACCCAGGTACGAAGTCCGATGAGAAGAGCCCATGTGCACCCTTCCGCTCGAGTTTTATGGTCGCCAACGATAATAGGCACAATTTAGGTACACGGCATGTGAAGCGACCAGGTAAGAGTAGACAATAGTTGTAAGTGAAATGAACCCTCCAAGCATTTTATCCAATCAGTACACTTATAATAATATTATTAATACTATACTTTGAATTCGCATTAATATTGACTGTTACAGTAACACTTCGTCTATCAATTGTTGTCTATTGTTTAAGATCAATTGTCTAAATAAATACTTACTAATAGTCTATAACTGACCTCATAATGTGTTTATATAATTGGATGGATAGTGTGAGGTAAGAAATGGTGAAGGGAAATTTCTGTGATGATTTCTCAACTTTATAGGCGTTTACTGTACTAAACTCACTTTGACAGTATACTATTTCAATCCCACCATTCTTGTGTGTGGAGGGGTTTACTCCTTGTACCTACTCCCTGATAAGTCATACTGCGGTATAAGTGTGTGAGTGTGCATATGTAGTTCATGCAGGTAAGGACATGTCAGAATCACATCATGCACTCAGTGCACCTTGTGGTTTTGAAGTTATATAAACGAACACTTCTAAGGCTGTTAACAATATGTGGTGAAGACCTGTGACGGGATGCAACATTCCTACTGCAACGCAGATAGGACATGTCAGCATCGAACACAGAAACCAATAGCTCAGGTTTAAGTTACGTAAATCATAGAATCACCTAATTTTGGGGCGGGTCATGAGCAGTCACATGATAATCGTGCTTTTACAAGAGACAACAGAATTCACAAAATTCGCTGTTAAAGGAGTAATATTCTTTTCTAAATTGCACCAATATGTAGATATAGGGTAATGAATCGCCTCGAAGATGAATGCTGGGCACTTATCGAGAGACTAGCTGTACCAGGATATTGTCAATTAACAATGCTTAACTCTTGACATACACGTGAAATGGATATATCACGGTAGAGTTTCTAGTGTAGTAGATTCTTCTGGCATTCTGGTGGGTTTTTTCACCGAGAAAAAGGGCTTACAAGGTAAATCCAATTTTTCACCGATAGAGCAGTTTATATCTATTACCATTGTCAAGATGTCATAATCGAAATATATTACTTCTTCTCCCTATACGACAAATGTGGTGACATCTCGACAATGGTGATACGTAGTTATAAACTGCTCTATCAGTGAAAATTTAGAGAGTGTCTTTGTCTATCTTTTCATGGTAAATATATACCTAACTACATGTATATTTAAAATTGGAGAAGAAGTGATTGAGACAACACAATCCTACAATATCTTGGGGTAGTACTGAATGAATTCTTAGACCACAAAGCAATGATTAATGAGGTGAAGACAGACTGATTAAGAAGATAGTTAGATGGACTTGAGAAGACAGTGATTGGGGAAGAGAGGTTAGGAAGTTTGCTTTATGGTTCGGGATAGAAGAACATGAGATATTAGCACAGTTATTTGAGGGGTTAAATAACAAAGTTCTACTTTTTTGGAGAGCAGTTTGAATGGAATGGGGCGAATCAGTTAAAAATAAATTGAAAGTAATGTGAAACTAGGGTGGTGGAAGAGGGAGTTGTCAAGGAACAGAGATAGCCTTGGCGAAGGCAGGGGAGGGATTTTAATTATAGAAGATATACACTGCAGAAAATTAAGAGCAGAACTAAGAGCAGGGTGTTGTAAATTAGAAGTGGAGTTGGGTAGATGGAGGGGAACTAAGAAAGAGGATAGGACATGTAAATTATGTGGGGAAGGTATTGAAGATTCAAATCACTTTTTAACTATATGTGCAAAACTGGAGATGCATAGGGTTTGGATGGAAGAGGAGGATAATAAAGCAGGTGATATGTTCTTGAGTAAATTGAAAGTGCCCATAGTAGCCAGGAACGTGAACAAGTAATTCGAGTTAAAAACTCGTGGGGTTGCTGCCCCCCACACTTGAATCACTGGGCGTCTTTCTTAGGTTCAGAGTTGTTAGGTTTGGCAAACTTCAGTGCTTGAATTCTAGCCTAATTTCTAGTTGTTGACATTTGAAATCGGCCGTCTTTTTTCACGCAATATAAATTATAAAATGAAATCATTGTTGCGGTTATGCATTGGAACAGATATTATGTATATATCTATATACACTTAATATGTGTTCCTACATGCATCCGATATATATATATATATATATATATATATATATATATATATATATATATATATATATATATATATCGGATGAGCGTAACATACTGAAAGATGAAATGAAAAGAATATAGGGATTGCCTGTGGCAGCCCCTAAAAATAGCATATTGAAATCATCCTGGAATTTGGCAGCCATTTTGTCAATGGCAACGATGTTGACATGTCATACCTGCAAACTGATTCTTGCAGTGTCATTTTTAGTTAGAGTAGAAAGTCAGACAGCAATTGATGCAAACGCTCCATAACGCCACAACCAGTCACTCCATTTCCACAAACCATCCAACTATTGGTCCATTGCTCCACACTCTTTTGTCCTTGTTCTAGAGCAATTGCATGAGCCTGTGTATAAGATCTTGGACAATTGAGCTGTCATGAATTCAGTGCAGCAGATTATTATATAATATGTACATCAGGCTCGTAGCCAGTTTAAACTATGGGGGGGGGGGGGGGGATCTTATGGACGGAAGTGGAACTCTTTATTACATAAATCGCACCATCGATATCTGATATGCGTACACAAGTATGCCATAATAATTAAACATGAACCATGCAGACTGAAAAGTAAGATTTATAAATAGTACAATAACATTACCTAATGAATTGGCTTAATCAATGAATCCAATTCAAGTCTAAGTTCAAATTTTAAGCATAATATTATGAAACGTACATTGGAATTAAACTTTAGGAAAATGGCCGCTTTGATTGAATTGTGTTTCGCTGGAAAGTATGGGCTGTTAGCAAACTGAGATTGAATGATTTGGCTACTAGTTAAGTTCATGGAGTAATGGAGTAACTTAATCCATGGAGTAATGTGAGTCCCCATATTATTCTAAAACCAGATTTAGGATTTTCACCTCTTTCATTTTTGGTGGTGGCCAAGATGTGCGTTCTCTCCAAACCTCCCTTCCCCTTGCCTATGGGCCTGTACATACATACGTACAAACAATGCCACTTTTGGCTCAGTTTATATGACCACAGTTTGTCTTCAATGCATTAAAATCCTTACTGACTGAAACAGTCGACTTTAACAATAATTAATAATATTAAACATATTGCAGGTATAACATGTGAGATTGGCACCGTAAGCAAAATGGCCACCAGAAAATTGCTCATATTTTTTCTGACTCTTCCTCCCTTCAAGACTGGTCTATTACAGGAAAGAATAGTTTGAACGCTTCTAATACGTGTTAACTATGTTTCAGTCCCTTAGATACTTCGTACTTTGCTCATTTGATGGAGATATTTGGCACGCCGTCATACCTATGAAAAAGGCTTTTATCGAAGTGTGGAATTTTTGATGGGAGGCACAAGTTTAACTTTCTAGCTTGAAACATTTGCAATAATGACACCTAACTTTTCACCGCGTCGCTTGTTGATTTCTTCCCCCATTTCTGAGATATGACAGTGTGGCAAGAAGTGAGAAACATAATCTGTCACATGTTGACAACAGAAGCGAATATCAACGAGCGACACAGTGAAAAGTTAGCTTTATCCTTCTTCTACCTAATGTTGATGCAAACGTAGCTCTGGGCTGCAGTTAATAATTCTGCATTCTCCGAGAAGTTCAACTATGCTCAAAACCCAGAATGCTCCTCCAGATCACGTTACTGTCATGGGGCTCGGATTACGTAAGCATAAATATGAAATTTGTGCGACTGTGTCTCTCGTACATAATAAGCTTAAGAATATGCAAATCTTTTTTAAAGAAACACTTTAATAATGTTCAATCTATAAAGGGAGAAAAATGTACAGTTGCTGCTGTGTATTTGGACAATTGATTTTGTGTATTGAAATGTCACTGGTCATCATGCGGACTGTGTGTGACTTGCCCACACTATCTTCTGACTTATAATTGTTTACATAACACCTTAACCACCAAATTCTAGTCGACGCCCTCGAATCCCACATGTTATACCTGCGATCTCCTATTTCATCTGTGACTAACACATTTACCACCCGTGTGCAATTAATGTGTCATCATACACCATGGTTTGTGCAACACACAACATCATTCCATTCCTTTTGTCTTGCACTGTATACTCTTGTGTTATGTAAATAACATGCATACAGTATCAATGCCAGTTTTTTTTCTGTGGCCTAACCAATTTCACACAATCAACTCCTCTTCCTCCCAATAATGTATGCAAATGACATTTGGAATGAAATACCTGTCGTGGACACACACACACACACACACACACACACACACACACACACACACACACACACACACACACACCTGCATATATCTTATTGTCAAGTGAGATATGTCAATAAAAGGTCATGTACTATACCAGGTTTCACATGCATAAATATAATCCTAACTCTATTAGCAAGGCCTTATCATAGTTGGGATTGTACTCTGAAAGCAATCTTGTGGTTGGTTGTAAAGTCGTACATATTTAATTATTTTTTGTAGGTTATTCATCTGGTGGAGAGTCTGGAATTTCAAAGAAATCCATAAACATTACAAATTGTTCACTACAGAAACATAAATGTCACAGTAGATAATATGAATGGTTCGACTCCTCTCCACTCAGCAGCTGCTAACGGTAACCTTGAAGCTGTGTGTAAATTACTTGAGTCAGGTGGTAAGGCTTCAATGAATGTGGTTGCCGGTACTCGTGGAACCCCACTACATCAGGCTGTGGCCAAAGGTGACAAAGATGTAGTGTCAGTTTTGTTGAAGGAAGGTTGTCCAATCGGTGTAAAGGATAGTAATGGGGGAAGTGTCCTACACTGGGCTGCTCGCTTTGGTCAGGTTGATTTGATTGATCAGTTTGCGAAGGATGGTTTGAATGTAAGTGCAAAAGACAATGATGGTCGGACTCCCCTCCACTTAGCAGGTGCTATTGGTAACCTTGAATCTGTGCGTAAATTACTTGAGTCAGGTGGTAAAGCTTCAATGACAGTGGTTGCTGGTACTCGTGGAACCCCACTACATCAGGCTGTGAAAAAGGGTGACAGAGATGTAGTGTCAGTTTTATTGGAGGAAGGTTGTCCAATCGATGTAAAGGATAGTAATGGGGGAAGTGTCCTACACTGGGCTGCTCGCTTTGGTCAGGTTGATTTGATTGATCAGTTTGTGAAGGGTGGTTTGAATATAAATGCAGAAGACAATGATGGTCGGACTCCCCTCCACTTAGCAGCTGCTATTGGTAACCTTGAATCTGTGCGCGAATTCCTTAAGTCAGGTGGTAAGGTTTCAATGTTAGTGGTTGCCGGTACTTGTGGAACCCCACTACATCAGGCTGTGGCCAATGGTGACAAAGATGTAGTGTCAGTTTTGTTGGAGGAAGGTTGTCCAATCAGTGTGAAGGATAGTAATGGGGGAAGTGTGCTACACTGGGCTGCTCGCTTTGGTCAGGTTGATTTGATTGATCAGTTCGTGAATGGTGATTTGAATGTAAATGCAGAAGACAATGATGGTCGGACTCCCCTCCACTTAGCAGCTGCTATTGGTAACCTTGAATCTGTGCGTAAATTACTTGAGTCAGGTGGTAAAGCTTCAATGACAGTGGTTGCTGGTACTCGTGGAACCCCACTACATCAGGCTGTGAAAAAGGGTGACAGAGATGTAGTGTCAGTTTTATTGGAGGAAGGTTGTCTAATTGGTGTTAAGGATAGTAATGGGGGAAGTGTCCTACACTGGGCTGCTCGCTTTGGTCAGGTTGATTTGATTAATCAGTTTGCGAAGGGTGGTTTGAATGTAAATGCTGATGACAATGATGGTCTAACTCCCCTCCACTTAGCAGCTGCTAATGGTAACCTAGAAACTGTTCGTGAATTACTCGAGTCATGTGGTAAAGCTTCAATGACAGTGGTTGCCAATACTAGTGGAACCCCACTACATCAGGCTGTGGCCAATGGTGACAAAGATGTAGTGTCAGTTTTATTGGAGGAAGGTTGTCCAATCAGTGTAAAGGATAGTAATGGGGGAAGTGTGCTACACTGGGCTGCTCACTTTGGTCAGGTTGATTTGATTGATCAGTTTGTGAAGGGTGGTTTGAATGTAAATGCAGAAGACAATGATGGTCGGACTCCCCTCCACTCAGCAGCTGCTAATGGTAATCTTGAATTTGTGCATAAATTACTTGAGTCAGGTGGTAAGGCTTCAATGACGGTGGTTGCCGGTACTCGTGGAACCCCACTACATCAGGCTGTGGCCAAAGGTCACAAAGATGTAGTGTCAGTTTTGTTGGAGGAAGGTTGTCCAATCAGTGTAAAGGATAGTAATGGGGGAAGTGTCCTACACTGGGCTGCTCACTTTGGTCAGGTTGATTTGATTGATCAGTTTGCGAAGGGTGGTTTGAATATAAATGTAGAAGACAATGATGGTCGGACTCCCCTCCACTTAGCAGGTGCTATTGGTAATCTTGAATTTGTGCATAAATTACTTGAGTCAGGTGGTAAGGCTTCAATGACGGTGGTTGCCGGTACTTGTGGAACCCCACTACATCAGGCTGTGGCTAAAGGTCACAAAGATGTAGTGTCAGTTTTATTGGAGGAAGGTTGTCCAATCAGTGTAAAGGATAGTAATGGGGGAAGTGTCCTACACTGGGCTGCTCGCTTTGGTCAGGTTGATTTGATTGATCAGTTTGCGAAGGGTGGTTTGAATATAAATGTAGAAGACAATGATGGTCGGACTCCCCTCCACTTAGCAGGTGCTATTGGTAATCTTGAATTTGTGCATAAATTACTTGAGTCAGGTGGTAAGGCTTCAATGACGGTGGTTGCTGGTACTCGTGGAACCCCACTACATCAGGCTGTGGCCAAAGGTCACAAAGATATAGTGTCGGTTCTATTGGAGGAAGATTGTCCAATCGGTGTGAAGGATACTAATGGGGGAAGTGTCCTACACTGGGCTGCTTGCTTTGGTCAGGTTGATTTGATTGATCAGTTTGTGAAGGGTGGTTTGAATGTAAATGCAAAAGACAATGATAGTTGGACTCCCCTGCACTCAGCAGCTGGTAGTGGTAACCTTGAATCTGTGCGTAAATTACTTGAGTCAGGTGGTAAGGCTTCAATGACGATGGTTGTCGTCACTTATGGAACCCCACTACATCAGGCTGTGGCCAAAGGTGACAAAAATGTAGTGTCGATATTATTGGAGGAAAATTGTCCAATCGGTGTAAAAGATAGCGATGGGGAAAGTGTCCTACACTGGGCTGCTCGCTTTGGTCAGGTTGATTTGATTGATCAGTTTGTGAATGGTGGCTTGAATGCAAATGCTGAAGCCAATGATGGTCTGACTCCCCTCCACTTAGCAGCTGCAAATGGTTCCCTTGAATCTGTGCAGAAATTACTTGAGTCAGGTGGTAAGGCTTCAATGATAGTGGTTGCCAATAGCTGTGGAACCCCACTACATCAGGCTGTGGCTGATGGTCACAAAGATGTAGTGTCAGTTTTGTTGGAGGAAGGTTGTCCAATCAGTGTAAAGGATAGTAATGGGGGTACTGTCCTACACTGGGCTGCTTGCTTTGGTCAGGTTGATTTGATTGATCAGTTTGTGAAGGGTGGTATGAATGTAAATGCAGAAGACAATGATGGTCGGACTCCCCTCCACTCAGCAGCTGGTAGTGGTAACATTGAAACTGTGTGTAAAATACTTGAGTCAGGTGGTAAGGCTTCAATGACAGTGGTTGCCGGTACTCGTGGAACCCCACTACATCAAGCTGTGGCTGAGGGCAACAAATATATAGTGTCAGTATTATTGGAGGAAGGTTGTCCAATCGGTGTAAAGGATAGTAATGGGGGAAGTGTCCTACACTGGGCTGCTCGCTTTGGTCAGGTTGATTTGATTGATCAGTTTGCGAAGGGTGGATTGAATGTAAATGCAGAAGACAATGATGGTCGGACTCCCCTCCACTTAGCAGGTGCTATTGGTAACCTTGAATCTGTGTGTAAATTACTTGAGTCAGGTGGTAAGGCTTCATTGAATGTGGTTGCCGGTACTCGTGGAACTCCACTACATCAGGCTGTGAAAATGGGTGACAAAGATGTAGTGTCAATTTTGTTGGAGGAAGGTTGTCCAATCGGTGTAAAGGATAGTAATGGGGGAAGTGTCCTACACTGGGCTGCTCACTTTGGTCAGGTTGATTTGATTGATCAGTTTGTGAAGGGTGGTTTGAATGTAAATGCAGAAGACAATGATGGTCGGACTCCCCTCCACTTAGCAGCTGCTAAGTGTAACCTTGAATCTGTGCGTAAATTACTTGAGTCAGGTGGTAAGGCTTCAATGACGGTGGTTGCCGGTACTCGTGGAACCCCACTACATCAGGCTGCAGCTAAAGGTCACAAAGATGTAGTGTCAATATTGTTGGAGGAAGATTGTCCAATCGGTATAAAGGATAGTAATGGGGGTAGTGTCCTACACTGGGCTGCTCGCTTTGGTCAGGTTGATTTGATTGATCAGTTTGCAAAGGGTGGTTTGAATGTAAATGCAGAAGACAATGATGGTCTAACTCCCCTCCACTTAGCAGCTGCTAATGGTAACCTTCAATTTGTGCATAAATTACTTGAGTCAGGTGGTAAAGCTTCAATGATGGTAGTTGCCGGTACTCGTGGAACCCCACTACATCAGGCTGTGGCCAAAGGTGACAAAGATGTAGTGTCAGTTTTGTTGGAGGAAGGTTGTCCAATCAGTGTAAAGGATAGTAATGGGGGTACTGTCCTACACTGGGCTGCTTGCTTTGGTCAGGTAGATTTGATTGATCAGTTTGTGAATGGTGGTTTGAATGTAAATGCAGAAGACAATGATGGTCTGACTCCCCTCCACTTAGCAGCTGCTAATGATAATCTCGAATCTGTCCGTCTGTTACTCAGATTAAGTACTAGTCAGATGACAACAACGGTGGCCAGTAGATTCGTGCCTAATCAGTATATAAATTGTGCTGGTAAGAATGGGATTACTCCATTATTAAGGGCTGCTATGAAGCTACGTGTCAAAGCCTTTATAGAACTCAAGTCTCATGGAGGAGATATATACTTATCAGATAGTTTTGGGTTGAGATTTTGTGATTGGTGTCTATTAAATCAGAATAAAATTGATACGATATATCGATTTTGCGAGGCTTGTGGCATCAATTGTGATAATGAAGACTTTGTTGACATTATTACCTCTTTATGTGCCAAAGAACTTTTTGATATTGACAGAGTGTTGTGTTTGGCAGCAAAAAAAGGTAATGTTGATGTATTTGATGCCATGGTTACATCCAAAAATTCACTGGATCATCAGTGGTTGCCTAAGGCAGGACTCATATTATCATTCGGTTGTAAGAATACAGAAATATTAAATAAACTTCACATCTCATCAGAACCACTCAATCCTTTGCACATTGCTTTACTTGCTGTATCAATGCGAACAGTTTACAATCATGCTTTCATAGAAAGACTGATATCCCACCCTCGTACTCGATACACAATTCACGACGTCTTTCCTAATGGTCTGAGTCCACTTGATGTAGCTCGTCAGTTAAAGCTCCACAACATTACTGACATGATTGAGGGAGCAGGTGGTGGACCAGGTCTGTGGGCCAACCTACCAAAGGAGATAGAGCAAAAGTGTTTCAATGCCTACCTGGTGATGAAGGATCTAACAGGATGTAGATCAGGTCATGAGGCTGCTGTGAGGATCCTGACAGTTTTGGGTGTACAGCCTTGTTTTGTAGAAGGGGACCAGAGAGATGCAACAAGGAAGAAGATTCTTGAAGAGAAACCTAAGATCACTCCAGTTGACAGACATGTTCTCTCCAATCTCAAGAATAAGGGGAAGTGGAGAAGAGTTGGAGGTCTCCTGGAGGTGGACAATGACACTTTGGACAGAGTGGGTGAGGAGTCTCCCGACAGTGATGATGCTTACTACTCCATGCTGGAGTACTGGTTGAAACATGGCCGCAATGCGACCTGGAAGACCCTACTTGATGCTGTTGGCCACTTTGAAACAAAGAAGACTATTGATGACATGACAGAGAAGATAGTTGAGGAGAGCACAGCATCAAATGTGAGTACATGACAGTGTATGATAGTTGAGCTAGGGTACTGTGGAACTTGAACTCCTTATAAGTGTGAATTGAAGTGTATCCTTTCATCCTACAGACCCCGTCACAACAATTCCAACTCTGTCCCCTTCGAGGTCAGTCACCTTCACCAGTCCCTGCCCCCCACCTCTCCTTGTACCCCCCACCCACTGTACATGGAGTACAGAGTACATCACTTGTGGAGTGTACACATTATGGTAAGTTTGTATGGTGCTCCACTCTACTTATTCAGTTGTATCAACTGCATGTTCATCTCATATAGGTGTTTGTGTTTCAAAAGGACGTGTTGATACAAAGACCTCATCCAAACCTCTCTCCCCTAAACAGAGTCCCACTGTCTCTGTAGACACCCAACGTGAGATACGAGGTACTCAATGTGTGGATTGGTGTAGTCCTTACAGTGTGTGTTCCTTGTTTGTAGGTTTCCAGAGGGACCAAAGTCTCACTGAAGACAGACTCTTGCGTCTAGTCGGGAAGAAAATGGACGCCAGATGGGAAGAGTTTGCTGAGCATTTACATGTGGAGTGGAACGTGATAAAAGGAGTACGCAGAAACTGCCCATATGATGTAACACTCTGCTTCATTGAGGTGACCAGCAGATGGCTGTCTGGTGAGGATGGTACTGGTGAGCGTCCCCGTACCTGGGAGACCGTGTTTGATGCTCTGAGACTCACAGGACATCCTCTACTTGTGGAGGACGTCAAAGAAGCACTGTCAAAGGAACAGTGAACAGGTGAGCACCAACCACTGTTGAACTGCCACTACTTGGTGTAGTGTGGGGATGTTACTGACTCCACCCTTTTTCTTGTTCCAGAAGCAACCTTACTGCATCCTTGTCCTCTCAGAAGCAGCCTGACCACACCCTTGTTCTCGCTGGAAGCAGCCTGAACACACCCTTGTTCTCACTGGAAGCAGCCTGACCACACCCTTGTTCTTGCCGGAAGCAGCCTGACCGCACCCATGTTCTCGCTAGAAGCAGCCTGACCACACCCTTGTTCTCACCAGAAGCAGCCTGACTGCACACATGTTCTTACCAGAAGCAGCCTGACCACACCCTTGTTCTTGCCGGAAGCAGCCTGACCACACCCTTGTTCTTGCTGGAAGCAGCCTGACCGCACCCCTTTTCTTGCCAGAAGCAGCCTGACTGCACCCATGTTCTTACCGGAAGCAGCCTGACCACACCCTTGTTCTTGCCGGAAGCAGCCTGACTGCACCCATGTTCTCGCTAGAAGCAGCCTGACCACACCCTTGTTCTCACCAGAAGCAGCCTGACTGCACCCATGTTCTTACCAGAAGCAGCCTGACCACACCCCTTGTTCTTGCCGGAAGCAGCCTGACCACACCTTTGTTCTCACCAGAAGCAGCCTGACTGCACCCATGTTCTTACCAGAAGCAGCCTGACCGCTCCCTTGTTTTCGCCAGAAGCAGCCTGACCACATCCTTATTCTCGCTGGAAGTAGCCTGACCACACCCTTGTTCTCACCAAAAGCAGCCTGACCACGCCCTTGTTCATGTTAAAAGCAGCCCAACCACACCCTTGTTCTTGCCAGAAGCAGCCTGACCACACCCTTGTTCTCGCTTGAAGCAGCCTGACCATACCCTTGTTCTTGCCAGAAGCAGCCTGATCACACCCTTGTTCTTGCTGGAAGCAGCCTGACCACACCCTTGTTCTCACTGGAAACAGCCTGACCACACCCTTGCTCTCGCTGGAAGCAGCCTGACCACACCCTTATTCTCACTGGAAGCAGCCTGACCACACCCTTGTTCTTGCCAGAAGCAGCCTGACCGCACCCCTTTTCTTGCCGTAAGCAGCCTGACCACACCCTTGTTCTTGCCAGAAGCAGCCTGACCACACCCTTGTTCTTGTCAAAAGCAGCCTGATCGCGCCCTTGTTCTCGCTGGAAGCAGCCTGACCACACCCTTGTTCTTGCCAGAAGCAGCCTGATCGCACCCTTGTTCTCGCTGGAAGCAGCCTGACCACACCCTTGCTCTCGCTGGAAGCAGCCTGACCACACCCTTGTTCTCGCTGGAAGCAGCCTGACCGCACCCTTGCTCTCGCTGGAAGCAGCCTGACCACACCCTTATTCTCACTGGAAGCAGCCTGACCACACCCTTGTTCTTGCCAGAAGCAGCCTGACCGCACCCCTTTTCTTGCCGTAAGCAGCCTGACCACACCCTTGTTCTTGCCAGAAGCAGCCTGACCACACCCTTGTTCTTGTCAAAAGCAGCCTGATCGCGCCCTTGTTCTCGCTGGAAGCAGCCTGACCACACCCTTGTTCTTGCCAGAAGCAGCCTGATCACACCCTTGTTCTTGCTGGAAGCAGCCTGACCACACCCTTGTTCTCGCTGGAAGCAGCCTGACCGCACCCTTGCTCTCGCTGGAAGCAGCCTGACCACACCCTTATTCTCACTGGAAGCAGCCTGACCACACCCTTGTTCTTGCCAGAAGCAGCCTGACCGCACCCCTTTTCTTGCCGTAAGCAGCCTGACCACACCCTTGTTCTTGCCAGAAGCAGCCTGACCACACCCTTGTTCTTGTCAAAAGCAGCCTGATCGCGCCCTTGTTCTCGCTGGAAGCAGCCTGACCACACCCTTGTACTTCCCAGAAGCAGCCTGACTGCACCTTTGTTCTCACCAGACGTAGCCTGACTGCACCTTCGCTCTTGCCAGAAGCAGCCTGACCACACCTTTGTTCTTGTCAGAAGCAGCCCGACTGCACCTTCGTTATTGCCAGAAGCAGCCTGACCACACTTTTGTTCTTGTCAGAAGCAGCCTGACCGCACCTTTGTTCTTGTCAGAAGCAGCCTGACCGCACCCTTGTCTTCCCAGAAGCAGCCTGACCGCACCCTTGTTCTCGCCCAAAGCAGCCTGACCACACCTTTGTTCTTCCCAGAAGCAACCTGACCACACCCTTGTTCTTCCCAGAAGCAGCCTGACCACACACTTGTTCTCACCAGACGTAGCCTGACTGCACCTTCGCTCTTGCCAGAAGCAGCCTGACCACACCTTTGTTCTTCCCAGAAGCAACCTGACCACACCCTTGTTCTTCCCAGAAGCAGCCTGACTGCACCTTCGCTCTTGCCAGAAGCAGCCTGACCACACCCTTGTTCTCGCCAAAAGCAGCCTGACCACACCTTTGTTCTTGCCAGAAGCAGCCTGATCACACCCTTGTTCTCGCCAAAAGCAGCCTGACCACACCTTTGTTCTTGCCAGAAGCAGCCTGACCACACCCTTGTTCTTCCCAGAAGCAGCCTGACTGCACCTTCGTTCTCACCAGACGTAGCCTGACTGCACCTTCGCTCTTGCCAGAAGCAGTCTGACCACACCCTTGTTCTCGCCAAAAGCAGCCTGACCACACCTTTGTTCTTGTCAGAAGCAGCCCGACTGCACCTTCGTTATTGCCAGAAGCAGCCTGACCACACTTTTGTTCTTGTCAGAAGCAGCCTGACCACACCCTTGTTCTTGCCGGAAGCAGCCTGACTGCACCCATGTTCTCGCTAGAAGCAGCCTGACCACACCCTTGTTCTCACCAGAAGCAGCCTGACTGCACCCATGTTCTTACCAGAAGCAGCCTGACCACACCCCTTGTTCTTGCCGGAAGCAGCCTGACCACACCTTTGTTCTCACCAGAAGCAGCCTGACTGCACCCATGTTCTTACCAGAAGCAGCCTGACCGCTCCCTTGTTTTCGCCAGAAGCAGCCTGACCACATCCTTATTCTCGCTGGAAGTAGCCTGACCACACCCTTGTTCTCACCAAAAGCAGCCTGACCACGCCCTTGTTCATGTTAAAAGCAGCCCAACCACACCCTTGTTCTTGCCAGAAGCAGCCTGACCACACCCTTGTTCTCGCTTGAAGCAGCCTGACCATACCCTTGTTCTTGCCAGAAGCAGCCTGATCACACCCTTGTTCTTGCTGGAAGCAGCCTGACCACACCCTTGTTCTCACTGGAAACAGCCTGACCACACCCTTGCTCTCGCTGGAAGCAGCCTGACCACACCCTTATTCTCACTGGAAGCAGCCTGACCACACCCTTGTTCTTGCCAGAAGCAGCCTGACCGCACCCCTTTTGTTTTGTTCAGAAGCAGCCTGACCGCACCCATGTTCTCACTGCACCTGCACCTTCGCTCTTGCCAGAAGCAGCCTGACCACACCCTTCTCGCCAAAAGCAGCCTGACCACACCTTTGTTCTTGCCAGAAGCAGCCTGACCGCACCCTTGTCTTCCCAGAAGCAGCCTGACCGCACCCTTGTTCTCGCCCGAAGCAGCCTGACCACACCTTTGTTCTTCCCAGAAGCAACCTGACCACACCCTTGTTCTTCCCAGAAGCAGCCTGACCACACACTTGTTCTTGCCAGAAGTAGTCTGACCACACCCATGTTCTCGCCAGAAGCAGTCTGACCACACCCTTGTTCTCGCCAGAAGCAGCCTGACTGCACCCATGTTGTCGCCAGAAGCAGTCTGACCACACCCTTGTTCTCGCCAGAAGCAGCCTGACTGCACCCATGTTCTCACCGAAAGCGCCTGCCCACACCCTTGTTCTTGCCACAAGCAACCTGACCAGACCCTTTGGAAATTGTTTCCTTGCAATTGTCGTTTCACAGGTCACCATTTACTCAAGACACTGCAGTTTTAAAACTTATTATTAATTTTATCAATTTTATCTGCGTTATATCATATTAATTCTGTTATATAGTTCATAGAAGTTTACAAATTTTGATAACGCACAATTTTTATACCTTGAATATCTCGTTAAATTATATATTTACGTAGTACGTATACGTAATCCACATAGAGTAGCTATAATGTATAATATACACCATGATAATATATTATATATATTTATTATTATGCATGCAAGCAGTTATTATTACGATTGAGATGTGCATTGTCATATAACATATAATACTATAAAAATCATATGTAAGATGTTAATTGGATATATATAATATATTTCCACAATAAAGATGAATATAAAAACACTTGTACACTAGATGTATGTTTAATAAGTACTTCTCTCCTATCATGATGGTAAATTTTACGCCCTCTCTCGGACAATGGCTGTCCCACTTCGCCTTCAGCTTATGTTAACATTTGATTTCACTGCCTGTAAATGACAAATAAAACGAACTATACATGCAGTAGCTAAGTGCACATCACAACCATTCATCACAAATATGTGAGATATAGAGTGACTAGCCATAGGATGAAAGCAATAAGATAAGATCTGACCATGATATAATACACATCACTTGTCAACGAGGTTTGCCTATACCTATGGAACGCCAAATGCGACAAAATAGGGCATGCAGGTTTTACCTCCCAATGCTATTAGCTTCTGAGGACAACTGCAGTGCAGCGCTACCAACTACCTAAAACTTAAGCCAAAAACGACCTATGGCATAGTCGAAATATCCGTTTAAACAATAAAATTCAGTGACATATTCACACCAGGACCTCACTGCACTGAGCGATCTTCTCTCTTACGTCACTAAATGCTACAAGAGTGGCGAGCTGACTGGGTTGTTGTTGAGCTTGTCTTATACAGTTTCCTATGTACAGTGTCAGTCAGGTTTATCCTGCTACATGTGGGAGGAACTGTATGCTAAGAATGTATTCAATAGCACATCATCTTCTCATTTCACCAAAGGAGGTATTTTTGACCCTATACCAGAAGGTGTGTTCTCACAGTCGAGATGTGATGTTGCAGCCAACAATGACAGAACGTGTATGAACCTTGCTCGTACCGGTGTTGAGGATTTGATCCAGAACCGATTCATGGACATTCACAGTCTGGTGAGCTGTACTCCCTCCACCACTGTAGTGTCTGAAGTGACTGTATCCCTGAGAATTTAGATACGTGTGGACCACAGTAGTCTGATGTAGCTGACCCTACCTCCATTCCTCAAGTCTGTGAGTCTTGTGGAAGAAATAGGTCAATTGGAGGTTGGCTGTACCAGACTGGGCTCCAGTATGGGTAAAGCACAGTATGTGCTTGGATAAGGATAAGTGGATCAAGGTGGTTGATTATATTTACCCCAGAAGGTGTTTTGTAGCCTACATTGTAGTTAGCACCCAATTGTCTATCAGTACAATTACGTATATAAACATCAACTCTGCCTGTTCAGAATGTAGGTTCGGTGTTCTGTTTCACGTTTTTTGCACATGTGGTGTAATAATTATTCGTATTTCTTGGACATGATCTGGGATGTCTCTTGGGATTCTGATCTTGTAGAGTGCTGAGAGTGGTTGGAGGAAAAGGCCTAAATTTGAGGATGTTGTCAACCCTTTCTTGTCCACAAGGTGTTCACTGCCTCGGATACATGTGTCTAAAATGACCAAGGATATATTTTCAGTTTTTGTTAGATTCAGGTACAGTGTGTTTGTAAGTCTGTATGTTTGTGTGTGTGCATGTCTGTGTGTGTGTGTGTGTGTGTGTGTGTGTGTATGTGTGTGTGTGTGTGTTTGTGTGTGTGTGTGTGTGTGTGTGTGCGTGTGTGTGTGTGTGTGTGTGTGTGTGTGTGTGTATGTGTGTGTGTGTGTGTGATGCCAGTGCTCAGGTGTATGTTAAATTAGTGTACATATACGTATACATTCGTATGTACGCACATCAGAAATACAATGCCTGGATGTATATTGATGCATGTGTGTTCAACTACATGTGTGTATACTTACATACAATTTGTTTATATTTGTACAGCATTCCAGTGATAATTGAAGGAATTTCCTCAAAATGGTATCATCTTTACCACTTGCTCAAAAGAAATACTTTATTGGAAAAATTTGGTACCATTGACTTTCTAGTGAGTTTGTATGTGCACAGGTGTACTTACTTGAGTGTACCTTTTGTATGTGTACAAATAGCTATTCATGTGTAGCTGAGCTTTGGTCTGCCATTTTAGTGATTGCACAATAATAAAAATGGAGGAACAGCTAGGGTCTAACTATGCCAGACTAGCACTCATCTTTCCCAATGCTGTATTATTATTGAAGCTCCTCTCTCATTGCATACACTATTTTCTAGTTTTCCCACCGATTTAGCTACAAGCAACTCACCCACCTGTAAGACCTGTTCATATTTGTAGGGTCTCTCAGACTTATCAACATGTCAGCTCTCACCTCAACACTGTACGTAATGTCACCAGCTATACCCCAATGTACAAGCACACACACAATACATGCTGCAGTGTAACCTCTATTGAAGGACACTTTGAATAGGACACCACATACAAAGGACACTTTTGGAGGTACTGTACCAGAAATAGACCTTCATATAGTGCTAATATAGTGCTAATACATTTTCCCTCTGAAGAGTAGGCAACCTCTCAACAGTGGACAAATAGCTGATCCCAATGTGTTCTTAGATAGAAAATGCCCCTCTGTATTCATATACGTACATTCATATATATTACATGTACTCATGTACCCAACTCCTGGTCCAACAATTCTCTTCCTTTGCAGGGAGGTAGGATCCCTTATGGTGCTTTATTTGGTGATGTTCACGGATACTCCACAATGGAGGAGTTTGTCCAATACATGGACACGTATGAGAGGGACTTCAACATCAGTCAACTTGGGGAGGAGTGCCCCAAGTACATATTCGACCCTGTGTTCCTGGAGGATTTCAGAGAGGACTACACACTTCCTGGTCAGTGAGTGTGGGTCAGTACATGAGCATGTAGGTATTCAGTATGTACATACATGCATTGTTGATAGAATGTAGGTAGCTCTTAAGGTAGCTCTTGAGAACACTCCCTTAAATGGTTGTCTGTGAATCACCTTTGTATGAGTTGGTGCAGTGTCTCTCTTTGTTGCTCAATGTACTCAAAGTGTTGGCAATGCATATTACATACTGTACCTATACCTGTACGTGTGTACATACAGTAATTAACATGTTGTATCTTTTCCAGATGAGCTGTTTGTGTGGTCAGAGGGTAAAACGGTACGCCAGTTCATCCTAGGACCAGCTGGTGAGCTGAAGAGCAGTATGCATGTATGTGTACTGAGACAATCGTGTCTACTGTAATTGCCGCTGTATTGCAATGTTGTGATCAGTTGCTCTTATGGAGAGTGTACATTGACAATGTTGGTTGTGTGTAAGGACATACATTATACCTTTTTTCTGTACATGTGTACAGTATGCCCGTGAAAAGCTGAGGAGTCATCCTCCAATCCTTGTGTACTTATTATACAGCTGTGTTAGTACGTGTGTTAGTTTGTGTGTTTGTTTGTGTTTGTGTTGTTATTAGGATCAGGAGCCCCTTTCCATCACCATTGTCCTGCCTTCAACACAGTCTTCTACGGGATGAAGAAGTGAGTAGATGTGAGGTATACCCTCTTCCCGGGCACAGCCTACAGAAGTGTTGTGACTTGTGAGCACTCACCTGGTTCAGGTGCTGGACCATTCCTAGTACTAGTCTTGTGAGCACTCACCTGGTTCAGGTGCTGGACCATTCCTAGTACTAGTCTTGTGAGCACTCACCTAGTTCAAGTGCTGGACCATTCCTAGTACTAGTCTTGTGAGCACTCACCTAGTTCAGGTGCTGGACCATTCCTAGCACTAGTCTTGTGAGCACTCACCTAGTTCAGGTGCTGGACCATTCCTAGCACTAGTCTTGTGAGCACTCACCTAGTTCAGGTGCTGGACCATTCCTAGCACTAGTCTTGTGAGCACTCACCTGGTTCAGGTGCTGGACCATTCCTAGTACTAGTCTTGTGAGCACTCACCTAGTTCAAGTGCTGGACCATTCCTAGTACTAGTCTTGTGAGCACTCACCTAGTTCAGGTGCTGGACCATTCCTAGTACTAGTCTTGTGAGCACTCACCTAGTTCAGGTGCTGGACCATTCCTAGCACTAGTCTTGTGAGCACTCACCTAGTTCAGGTGCTGGACCATTCCTAGCACTAGTCTTGCGAGCACTCACCTAGTTCAGGTGCTGGACCATTCCTAGCACTAGTCTTGCGAGCACTCACCTAGTTCAGGTGCTGGACCATTCCTAGCACTAGTCTTGTGAGCAGACTATTTTCTCAATTTACTCTAAATTCAGAGCTTAGCCATAATCTGTACTTCAAAGGAAATAAATTTGACAGGTGAAATTATTAATTTTATGAGAATGGCTGTTGCAAGGCAAGTTGCTTATGTTTCACTTTTACAAAACTGCCATTTTGTAAACAATTGTTGATTTTGTCATACTTCCCATGGAGGGCAGTGTATATTGCCTAGTTTCAAGACTAGCCTCGTACTCGTCATTGTGCTTACACAGCCCCCCATGTACAAAGATTGAAGGTGTAGTGTAGATACATACTGCGGCCTGTATGTGTGTATAGTGTTAGTGCATATAGTTTGTATACATGTGGTACCGCTCATATGTGACTGGAGTCATGTACTGTATCATGTTCTATACATTTGTACAAATAGACATTTCATATGTAGGTTAATGTACATATGCGTTTGTAATAATATACCCTTTCAGGCATATGTCTTGCGTAAGTACACGTGTGTATGTGAGTGGATCTGAGAAAAGAGACTTCCTTTGTTCTTTTGTCTATTTGCACTTACAGAGAGCATTCTACTAAAGTTTAAGATCATAATTTATTGGAAAAAGAAAAGTCAATAAAATTTGCACTAAAACCTGTTTGGACCCATATTCCCAGATCCCTTTATAAGTATATTGTGCAGAACATGCATTGTTAGATAGCCTTTGCAAGCCTGTAGGAAGGGGGTGGAAGCTTTTGAGTTCATACAAGCTTCCTTTCCAGACTACTATGCTCCTAGGTTCAAATCCATGGTCTTATCGAGAGACAAAGCGAAGTTTTCTGACGTTTCATCACTCCGTGCTATGCATGTGTTTGT
>OZ026557.1:3212500-3255000 GCA_964020155.1 Chondrilla cf. caribensis | reverse complement strand
TTACATTATAATATAATAATTAGTATATAACTTATAATTATAAATAACATGAATACTATTGTATTCCATCTGGCACCATAAAATTATACAATCTGCATGTTCGAAATGCAGGCATGGTTAATTTATTCATAGAGAATTCCTTCTTTGATCGAATAAATTATCCATGACGCAAGAATGCGTCACATCTGCAGCACGTGATATGTACCGGCAGTCGATCTTCATTGGTCGTGACCCTCCCTGAAATTCTCGATAAGGAATCGTCTTTGTTTCCACGGTTGAGGTGCCTTGTATTTCTCCTTGTTTCTCTCTAGCTCTAGATTTGTTAAGTAAAGACCATAATTTCATATTATATTTCTATGTCCCAAAACCTGTTTGTTTCCTGTCAATTTTTCCGCGGATAGTTTCTATAATATTATGTACACTGCACCTGGTCACGCTTACTGTTTATTTTAAGCTATTGACCGTAATGTCCAGGTAATTCGCGTAAATAATGGGAAATTGACACATTTCGTGTTCTTTCTGCTGCAGGGTTGTTGAAACCCGATAACAAGAGCCGCCCCTTCCGCTCGAGTTTTATGGTCGTCAACGATAATAGGAACACCTTCACGTGCACAAGTAACGCGATCAGGTAAGAGTAGACAACAGTTATAAGTGAAATGGAAACTCCAAGTATTTAATTCAGGATATTAGACTCCAAACTCATAATGTTCGATATTTTCGTATTAATATTCACTATCAAGTGTTGCCGACTTATAACTTGAGATCAGTTGTTTAATAATTATAGTAACTTCCCACATGATGTGCCTTTATAATTGGATAGATAGTGTAAGGTAAGGAATAGTGAAGGAAAATGACGATCAATGATTAATGATTATAATAGCGATCGAGAGTATTTTTGAGCAGATACGATAGAAAATAAACTGGCGCATGTCACATTTAAGATATTGTGCTTCGAATTCAAATGTATCCAGACTTTGTAGCTATAGCAATGTATATTTTCACACTTTGAATATAACATACGTTAAAGGTGTAAGAGTCTGTATTCCTTGTTTAATAGCCAGTATTTGACTTTTTTGAGCTCATGACACTTAACGATTAACATTGTAAGGCAACAAAGGAACTAAGACAGACACTTATGGCATAATAACAGACAAAATGAGACAAAGTGAGTGTGCAAGCGAAAAGGGCCCTTAACCAATGATAAAGCTTTGTTCAGATTCTATCAAACAGCCAAATAATTCAAAATTTCTGTTTTTCGTTTTATTCAATTAACTTGTTTATTTACAATAAAGAATAAGTTCTGAAAGCATAGTATCGATACGATGCGTACTTCTTGAGAACGAAGCATTTTTGTCAAACGGTCAAAGCCGCTGTTTCACAATATACAGAGTTATGTTGTTTTGACCTTGAATGCAGATTCGCTCTTGAATTATGTAATGAATTTCTACCCAGTGCATGACTTCCTCAGTAAAATATGGATTCAGTGCCAAAACTGAAGTGAGCCTGTAATCCATAACAACATCACGCAGAGTTACTCAAACAAAGACCTGTAGTGCATAAATAATCACTCCTATGATCTGAATGATAGCGTCATTGTCCGCAGTGTGGAACAGGCTATCGAACAATACCAAAACTCGCATTTGACAAAAAATTGCTTAAGGGTTCTTATCACTTGCACATACACAAATATCCTCAACCAATCTAAAATAACTGATGAAATGTCAAAGACTAGAAATAAGGGAACACCATATTTTTAAATTGTCAAAAATTAGAGAATTGCTGGACCCTATTTGGACAGATGCTGAAAAATTAGAGAACATACGGTACATAAATGTACCACTATTCATCTCAGTTTATATGACTATATTTTTTCTTACATTTTTTCTGTATATGCATTCCAATCCTTACTGAAACAGTCAGCTTCCACAATAATTGTTAGTATCAGACCTATCCCCTTTGTAAAATATCACCATATTTTACCTGAGACCATGGCATCCGTCAAAAGTGTGTAATAATGTGTCATCATGCACCACTGTTTTTGCAGCACATAACAAATTATTCCGTTTCTTTTGACTGGCACTGCAAATGGAAAAAATGTAAGTAATTTCTTTACTGGGCTCCAACCATTTTCTCACAGCCAGCTCCCTTCCTCCCCAAAAATGTATATACATGTGGAATAAAATGGAAATTGGACATGTCATGTCACTGTCATGGACGGACACACACCAGTATATTTTGTTGTCAAGTGAAACATGTCAATAAAAGAACATTCACTATACCAGGTTCAACACTATTATAATCCTAACTTTATTAAGTAGGCCTTATAGTTAGGATTGAGCTCTGAATGCAATCTTACAGTTGGTTGTCTTTAATTCATTTTTGTAGGTTACTTATAATGTAAAGAAACTGGAAAATTAGAACAATTTGAAAGAACCCATTTTTTTCACAAATTGTTCACTACATAGATATAAATGCCGTTATAGATAATATGAATGGTTGGACTCCCCTCCACTCAGCAGCTGCTAATGGTAACCTTGAATCTGTACGTAAATTACTTGAGTCAGGTGGTAAGGCTTCAATGACAGTGGTTGCCGGTACTTGTGGAACCCCACTACATCAGGCTGTGGCTAAAGGTAACAAAGATGTGGTGTTGGTTTTATTGGATGAAGGTTGTCCAATCGGTGTGAAGGATAGTGATGGGTGCAGTGTCCTACACTGGGCTGCTTACTTTGGTCAGGTTGATTTGATTGATCAGTTTTTGAAGAGTGGTTTGAATGTAAATGCTAAAGACACTGATGGTCGGACTGCCCTTCACTCAGCAGCTGCTAATGGTAGATTTGAATCTGTGTGTAAATTACTCGAGTCAGGTGGTAAGGCTTCAATGACGGTAGTTGCTGGTACTTGTGGAACTCCACTACATCAGGCTGTGGCTGAAGGTAACAGAGATGTAGTGTCAGTTTTATTGGAGGAAGGTTGTCCAATCAGTGTGAAGGATAGTGATGGGGAAAGTGTCCTACACTGGGCTGCTCGCTTTGGTCGGGTTGATTTGATTGATCGGTTTTTGAAGGGTGGTTTGAATGTAAATGTAGAAGACACTGATGGTTGGACTCCCCTCCACTCAGCAGCTGCTAATGATAACCTTGAATCTGTGCATAAATTACTCGGGTCAGGTGGTAAGGCTTCAATGACGGTAGTTGCCGGCACTCGTGGAACCCCACTACATCAGGCTGTGGCTGAAGGTAACAGAGATGTAGTGTCGGTTTTATTGGAGGAAGGTTGTCCAATCGGTGTGAAGGATAGTGATGGGGAGAGTGTCCTACACTGGGCTGCTCGCTTTGGTCAGGTTGATTTGATTGATCGGTTTGTGAATGGTGGTTTGAATGTAAATGCGGAAGACAATGATGGTTGGACTCCCCTCCACTCAGCAGCTGCTAATGGTAGATTTGAATCTGTGTGTAAATTACTCAAGTCAGGTGGTAAGGCTTCAATGACGGTAGTTGCCGGTGTTCGTGGAACCCCACTACATCAGGCTGTGGCTAAAGGTAATAAAGATGTGGTGTTGGTTTTGTTGGAGGAAGGTTGTCCAATCAGTGTGAAGGATAGTGATGGGTGCAGTGTCTTACACTGGGCTGCTCACTTTGGTCAGGTTGATTTGATTGATCCGTTTTTGAAGGGAGGTTTGAATGTGAATGCTAAAGACACTGATGGTCGGACTGCCCTTCACTCAGCAGCTGCTAATGGTAGCCTTGAATCTGTGTGTAAATTGATTGAGTCAGGTGGTAAGGCTTCAATGACGGTAGTTGCTGGTACTTGTGGAACTCCACTACATCAGACTGTGGCTGAAGGTAACAGAGATGTAGTGTCGGTTTTATTGGAGGAAGGTTGTCCAATTGGAGTGAAGGATAGTGATGGGGAAAGTGTCCTACACTGGGCTGCTTGCTTTGGTCAGGTTGATTTGATTAATGAGTTTTTGAAGGGTGGTTTGAATGTAAATGCAGAAACCAATGATGGTTGGACTCCCCTCCACTCAGCAGCTGCTAATGGTAACCTTGAATCTGTGCGTAAATTACTCGAGTCAGGTGGTAAGGCTTCAATGACGGTAGTTGCCGGTGTTCGTGGAACCCCACTACATCAGGCTGTGGCTGAAGGTAACAAAGATGTGGTGTCGGTTTTGTTGGAGAAAGGATGTCCAATCAGTGTGAAGGATAGTAATGGGGACGGTGTCTTACACTGGGCTATTTGCTTTGGTCAGGTTGATTTGATTGATCAGTTTTTGAAGTGTGGTTCAAATGTAAATGCACAGGCTGTGGCTAAAGGTAACAAAGATGCTGTGTTGCGGGGGCAGCGCGACGCAACAAGGAAGAATATTCTTGAAGAGAAACCTAAGATCATTCCAGTTGACAGACATGTTCTCTCCAATCTCAAGAATAAAGGAAAATGGAGAAGAGTTGGAGGTATCCTGGGAGTGGACAACTACACTTTGGACAGACTGGGTGAGGAATCTTACGACAGTGATGATGCTTACTACTCCATGCTCGAGTACTGGTTGAAACATGGCCGCAATGTGACCTGGGAGACCTTACTCGATGCTGTTGGCCATTTTGAAACAAAGAAGACTGTTGATGACATGACAGAGAGAATAGTTGAAGAGAACACAGCATCAAATGTGAGTGCATGACAGTGTATGATAGTTGAGCTAGGGTACTGTGGAACATGAAAAGTGAGAATTGAAGTATAATATCTCCTTTTCTCCTACAGAGCTTGTCTTTGCAACACTTACAACTCTGTCACCTCCAAGGTCACACCTCATCCAAACCTCTCTCCCCCAGACAGAGTCCCACTGTCTCTGTAGACACCCAACGTGAGATACAAGGTACTCAATGTGTGGATTGGTGCAGTCCTTACAGTGTGTGTTCCTTGTTTGTAGGTTTCCAGAGGGACCAAAGTCTCACTAAAGACAAACTATTGCGTCTAGTTGGTAAAAAAATGGATGCCAGATGGGAAGAGTTTGCCGAGCATTTACATGTGGAATGGAATATGATAAAAGGAGTACGCAGAAATTGCCCATATGATGTAACACTCTGCTTCATTGAGGTGACCAGCAGATGGCTGTCTGGTGAGGATGGTACTGGTGAGCGTCCTCGTACCTGGGAGACCGTGTTTGATGCTCTGAGACTCACAGGACATCCTCTTCTTGTGGAGGATGTCAAAGAAGCACTGTCAAAGGAACAGTGAACAGGTGAGAATCAACTACTGTTGAACTACCACTACTTGGTGTGGTGTGGGGATGTTACTGACTTACCCTATTTCTTGTTCCAGAAGCAACCTCACTGCACCCTTGTTCTCTCAGAAGCCACCTGACCACACCCTTGTTCTCACCTAAAGCAGCCTGACCACACCCTGGTTTGGCCAGAAGTGGTCTGATCACACCTTTATTCTCGCCAGAAGCAGCGTGACCACACCCTTGTTCTTGTCAGAAGCCTGAACACGCATTTTTTTCTTATCAGAAGCAGCCAGAACACACCCTTGTTCTCACCAGAAGCAGCCTGATTGCACCCCTGTTCTTGCCAGTAGCAGCCTAACCACATACCCCCTTGTTCTCACTGAAAGCCATCTGACCACACCCTTGTCCTCCCAAAAGCAACCTGACTGCACACTAATCCTCCCAGAAGCAACCAGACAGTACCCTAGTTCTTACCAGGAGCAGCCTGACTACACCTTCGTTTTTGCCAAAAGCAGCCTGAACGCACACTTTTCTTATCTGAAGCAGCCTGACTACACCTCTTTCTTGTCGAAAGCCGCCTGACTGCATCCTTTCTTGCCAGAAGCAGGCTGACCACACCCTTGTTCCCCACCAGAAGAAACCTGACCACACCCTTGTCCTCCCAGAAGCAACCTGACCACACCCTTGTTCTTGCCAGAAGCAGCCTGACCAATCCCTTGTTCTTGCCAGAAGCAGCCTGACCACACCCTTGTTCCCCACCAGAAGAAACCTGACCACACCCTTGTCCTCCCAGAAGCAACCTGACCACACCCTTGTTCTTGCCAGAAGCAGCCTGACCACACCCTTGTTCTTGCCAGGAGCAGCCTGACCACACCTTTGTTCTTGCCAGGAGTAGCCTGATTGCACCCTTGTTCTCCCTAAAGCAGCCTGACCACACCCATGTTCTCGCTGGAAGCAGCCTGACCACACCCTTGATCTCACCAGAAGCAACCAACTTGCCAAAAGCAGCCTAACCACACCCTTGTTCTTCCCAGAAGCAGCCCGACCGCACCTTTGTTCTTGCCAGAAGCAGCCTGACCACACCCTTGTTCTTGCCAGAAGCAACCTGACTACACCTTTGTTTTTGCCGAAAGCAGCCTGAACGCACACTTTTCTTATCTGGAGCAGCCTGACTACACCTTTTTCTTGTCGAAAGCCGCCTGACTGCATCCTTTTTTGCCAGAAGCAGCCTGACCACACCCTTGTTCCCCACCAGAAGCAGCCTGACCACACCACTGTTCCCACCAGAAGTAACTGGATCACACCCTTGTCCTCCCAGAAGCAGCCTTACTGCATCCTTGTTTTTGCCAGAAGTAGCCTAACCACACCCTTGTTCTCATCAGAAGCAGACTGACTGCACCTTTGTTTTGCTGGAAGCAACCTGACCACACATTTGTTCGCGCCAGTAGGAGCCTGAGCACACTCTTGTTCCCGCCAGAAACAACCTAACCACACCCTTGTCCTCCCAGAAGCAATCTGATCGTACCATTGTTCTCACCTGAAGCAACCTGACTGCACCCTTGTCCACGACAAAAGCAACCTGACCAGACCCTTTGGAAATTGTTACCTTACACAGGTCACTATTTACTCAAGACAGAGCAGTTTTAATGCTTTTTAATTTTAATTTTGATTTTTATTTTAAATTATTTTAAATTAATTTTATTATCTGTATTATATCATATTAATTCTGTTATAATATATTTCATGAAGTTTACAAATTTGATAATACACATGTACAGTTATTATACCTTGAATATCGATATCTCATCAAATTATATATTGAGTATTATACATAGCTCGTATATATAATATTATTATTATAAAATAGCTATAATGTATAATATACACCATAATAATAATGATATTAATAAAGACTGCTGCCTTGGCAGAGGGAGAAAAGGCAAATTAGTACTCCCATCTTGAGCACAGCTATTCTTTCCAGCTAATAGCTTTTGAAACCTCTGTTTCCATTGCCCCGGATTCAATGTCTTTCCTGACAGACAGGCTGTCACATTAAGATGGCTATATACAGGAGAGCCTCAGTCGTTTTCCTTCTTGATGCAGAGGTTCTAGCTCAGTAGCTGTCCAAACAGGGAATGCTATTTCGGTGTTGGGCTCCCTGCACTGCCCAGATCTCAGTGACTAGATCCTTATTAATGTTATTATTTCCATTATTATTATAGTTTATTTTATTCAATTGTAAATATGTGTATAATATTATTATATGCATAATTTATGTGTATTTTATTTAATTGTAATTATGTGTTTAATTTTTATAGCTATAATATTATTTACCATTATTTTTATATTGCCATATACACATCATATTATAACAATAATAATAATAATAATAATAATAATAACTTAATGTTAACGTTCACCTTAAAGTTCACCTTAATAACCTTCAATTTAATGTTGTTAAGTCAGAGATAGCGGATCAAAGGGTCGGCTACGCCAGACTAGCTTTTCCCAGGCTTCAGTTTGTTGATACCCATCAAGCATTACTTTTAGGTTCTCCCCTTAGCAGTGGGGCAATGGCTGCATGTTTGGATTTTCAAATTGCTCAACTGAAGTTGATAGGTGAATGTCTCTGTCACCTACAAACACATGATGCTATCGCCATTCTGCGCCATTCATTTCCACCTCCCAATGCTATTAGCTTCTGAGGACAACTGCAGCACAACCGATCTCCAACTAGCTACCTAGCTAAAACTTGAGCCGAAAGCGACCTATGGTATAGTTGAAATAACCGTTTAAGCAAAAAAATCCAGTGACGTATTCATCCACGGAGCTCTCCTGAGGCGTAGCTCCAGCTTTAGACCTCTCTAGCTATAGCCATATCTCGAGAATCCGGCCAGCTGTTTCAGCGTAGACCCTGTTTAAGGTATCAACGTTAACGATTTTATCAATGATACCATCATTATTTTGCTAGTATCGCCTGGTGTGTTTGGTTTTATAGGGTCTATGGTTTCAGCAATAAAATGGCTAGTCGGGGAATTCCCTCACCACCGGCCTGTCCGCTATACGTACATAGCGACGTTAACATGACCAATTGCAAGCTACTTTATGGAGCTGCTCTGGTATTTGGACTCAACTGGTACGTTGTTCTTTCGGATACTAACCATACCGTAGGTAGGGTTATAGATGCCATTGAGAAGTATCAAGAAATACTCGATACGAGTAGCAAGAAGGACCTGTTACTGGCGGAATCGTTGGTGCAAGAGTATAAGTCAGATCTGATGAGTTTGAAACGAACACAACAAACGAATCAGGAAGAAATCAACTCGGTCATGTGTGTAGTTTTGTGTAGAACAGCACATGGATTGTTTAACTCCAAGATGGCGCTCACTAAAGAACTACTTTCCAAAGACATTCTAGTCAACGTGTTTGAAAGCGACATCTTCGTACATGGCTCTTGGATAGCAAACCTGTTTAAAGTAGCTTTGGAGAGTACCAATGATCTTAGCACCATCCAATCTTGTAAGTGTAACAGCTCATCTGGAGAGTCTGTGTCTTTTGTCGAGTTCTTGTTCCACCTACAACTCTGGAAGACGGTGACCAGCACGGGAATGAGGCCTTTGATGCTCCCAGAACCATGTAGCAGTGGAGAGGTTATCTTTGACAGGCACACGTGGTCTCAAGTGTTCATATCCGCCCTCTCCCACCAGGACCTCACTGCACTGAGCGATCTTCTCTCTTACGTCACTAAATGCTACAAGAGTGGAGAGCTGACTGGGTTGTTGTTGAGCTTGTCTTTTACAGTTTCCTATGTACAGTGTCAGTCAGGTTTATCCTGCTACATGTGGGAGGAACTGCATGCTAAGAATGTATTCAATAGCACATCATCTTCTGATTTCACCAAAGGAGGTATTTTTGACCCTATACCAGAAGGTGTGCTCTCACAGTCGAGATGTGATGTTACAGCCAACAATGACAGAACGTGTATGAACCTTGCTCGTACCGGTGTTGAGGATTTGATCCAGAACCACTTCGTGGACATTCACAGTCTGGTGAGCTGTACTCCCTCCACCACTGTAGTGTCTGAAATGCCTGTATCCCTGAGAATGTAGATAAGTGTGGACCGCAGTAGTCTGATGTAGCTGACCTTACCTCCATTTCTCAAGTCTGTGAGTCTTGTGGAAGAAATAGGTCAATTGGAGGTCGGCTGCACCTGACTGAGCTCCAGTATGGATAATGTATAATATGTGTTTGGATAAGGATAAGTGGATCAAGGTGGTCAATTATATTTACCCCAGAGGGTGTTCTATAGCCTACATTGTAGTTAGCACCCAATTGTCTATCAGTACAATTATATAAACATCACCTCTGCCTGTTCAGAATGTAGGTTCGGTGTTCTATTTCACATTTTTTGCACATGTGGTGTAATTCATATTACTTGGACATGATCTTGAACGTCTCTTGGGATTCTGATCTTGTAGAGTGATGAGAGTGGTTGGAGGAAAAGGTCTAAATTTGAGGATGTTGTCAACCCTTCCTTGTCCACAAGGTGTTCACTGCCTCGGATACATGTGTCTAAAATGACCAAGGACATATTTTCAGTCTTTGTTAGATTCAGGTACAGTGTTGTATGTCTGTATATTTGTGTGTGTGTGTGTGTGTGTGTGTGTGTGTGTGTGTGTGTGTGTGTGTGTGTGTGTGTGTGTGTGTGTGTGTGTGTTTGTGTGTGTGTGTGTGTGTGTGTGTGTGTGTGTGTGTGTGTGTGTGTGTTTGTGTGTGTGTGTGTGTGTGTGTGTGTGTGTGTGTGTGTGTGTGTGTGTGTGTGTGTGTGTGTGATGCCAGTGCTCAGGTGTATGTTGAATTAGTGTACATATATACATTCATATGTATGCACATCAGAAATACAATGCCTGGATGTATATTGATGCATGTCTGTTCAACTACATGTGTGCATACTTACATACAATTTGTTTATATTTGTACAGCATTCCAGTGATAATTGAAGGAATTTCCTCAAAATGGTATCATCTTTACCACTTGCTCAAAAGAAGTACTTTATTGGAAAAATTTGGTACCATCGACTTTCTAGTGAGTTTGTATGTGCACAGGTGTACTTACTTGAGTGTACCTTTTGTATGTGTACAAATAACTAGTCATGTGTAGCTGAGCTTTGGTCTGCCATTTTAGTGATTGTGCAATAATAAAAATGGAGGAACAGCTAGGGTCTAACTATGCCAGACTAGCACTCATCTTTCCCAATGCTGTATTATTATTGAAGCTCCTCTCTCATTGCATACACTATTTTCTAGTTTTCCCACAGATTCAGCTACAAGCAACTCACCCAACTGTAAGACCTGTTTATATTTGTAGGGTCTCTCGATCAGACTCATCAACATGTCAGCTCTCACCCCAACACTGTACGTAATGTCACCAGCTATACCCCAATGTACAAGCACATGCGCAATACATGCTGCAGTGTAACCTCTATTGAAGGACACTTTGAATAGGACACCACATACAAAGGACACTTTTGGAGGTACTGTACCAGAAATAGACTTTCATGTAGTGCTAATATAGTGCTAATACATTTCCTCCTCTGAAGAGTAGGCAACCTCTCAACAGTGGACAAATAGCTGATCCCAATGTGTTCTTAGATGAAAAATATCCCTCTGTATTCATATACATTCATATATATTATATGTACTCATGTACCCAACTCCTGGTCCAACTATTCTCTTCCTTTGCAGGGAGGTAGGATCCCTTATGGTGCCTTATTTGGTGATGTTCACGGATACTCCACAATGGAGGAGTTTGTCCAATACATGGACACGTATGAGAGGGACTTCAACATCAATCAACTTGGGGAGCAGTGCCCCATGTACATATTCGACCCTGTGTTCCTGGAGGATTTCAGAGAGGACTACATACTTCCTGGTCAGTGAGTGTGGGTCAGTTCATGAGCATGTAGTTATCCAGTACATATGTACATGCATTGTTCATAGAATGTACGTAGGTAGCTCTTAAGGTAGCTCTTGAGAACACTCTCTTGTCTGTCTGTGAATCACCTTTGTATGAGTTGGTGCAGTGTCTTTCTTTGTTACTCAATGTACCCAAAGTGGCGGCAATTCTTATTACATACTGTACCTGTACCTGTACATGTGTATGTACATAACTTCTTGTGTTTTTCCAGATGAGCTGTTTGTGTGGTCGGAGGGTAGTGTGATACGCCAGTTCATCCTAGGACCAGCTGGTGAGCTGAAGAGCAGTATGCATGTATGTGTACTGAGACAATCGTGTGTTTGTAATTGCTGCTGTATATCAATGTTGTAAACAGTTACTCGTATGGAGAGTGTACACTGACAATGTTAGTTGTGTATAAGGACATGTGTACATTATACATTTTATTCTGTACATATGTACAGTATGTCCATATAAAGCTGAGGAGTGGTCCTCCAATCCTTGTACTTATTATACAGCTGTGTTAGTACATGTGTTTGTTTGTGTTTGCATTGCTATCAGGATCAGGAGCCCCATTCCATCACCACTGTCCTGCCTTCAACACAGTCTTCTACGGGATGAAGAAGTGAGTAGATGTGAGGTATGCCCTCTTCCCGGACACAGCCTATAGAAGTGTTGTGACTTGTGAGCACTCACCTAGTTCAGGGCTGGACCAGGTACAATTATAATAGGCAAATGATAAAATTATGACAATGACCGTTGTAAGACTACTGTAATCAAGGCGGTTATGTTTCACTGTTACAGACTTGCCTTTTCTCAACAATTGTAAATTTGTCATACTTCCCATGGAGGGCAGTGTATATTGCCTAGTTTCAAGACTAGCCTCGTACGTACACGTCATTGTGCTTACACAGCCCCCCCCCCCCCCCATGTCCAAGATTAAAGATATAAGTATAGGTACAACACTGCGGCCTTTATGCCTGTCCTGTGTATGGTGTAATTTCTATGCATGTGGTACCAATCATAGTAACAGTACCATTATTCGTATGTACTGACCACATATACTGTATCATTGCTGGTACATTTGTGCAAATTTAGAGACTTTTTATATGCAGTACATGTACATATGCATACATAATATTTTATCCTTTCAAGCCTATGTCTTGCTTGATTACATGTACATAGATGAGTGGATCTGAGAAAAGAGACATATTTTGTTCTTACTTGTATTTGCACTTACAGAGAACATTCTACTACCGTGTAGATCATCTTTTTCCGAAAATGAAAGTCGGTAAAATTTGCACTAAAGCATGTTTTGACCTGTATTGGGGTTTACATAAACAACCAAGGAAGTCCCTTTTCTCAGCTCCACTCACATGTTCTTACTGTATGTGTTGACATTGATGTTTCTTTAGGATATGTGCATGCATACGTACACTGTACTCTACTATTATTGTTACGTGTACATACGGTGTGTACACATCTGTGCAGTACACTGCATGCTTTGTATTCTTTGTTCCCTCCTCCACCACCTGGGTGATACACAGATGGTACCTGTTGCCACCAGCTAAGGCATTCTATAGTAAACGCCATCCACTGACATGGTTTAATGACACCTCACTCGCAGAAGAGGTACGGTTGTTGTAGTTGTGACTGGTCTGTAGTTGCTATAATGTTGTTGGCAGTGTTTTAGTGTGTGTGTAACTGGTGTGTTGTTGTTGTTTTTACTGGTGTATTGTTGTCGTTGTTACCTTAGTGTTGTTATTTGTTGTTTTTCTAATGTGTAGTGATAGTTACTGGTTCGTTGTGTATTGGATAGTATAACACAAACTCAGAGGCACTTTGCATGAAAAGTACGTATGTACTTGAATACTCAATGACCCTTCCTTTTGAAACACACAAAAACTCGATGTATACATTACTACATATCATTTAATTTCTATTGTGTTGTTGCATCTAATGGTTCTGTGCATGGTCTCGTTAACTATGCATTCATCACCATGGCGACCGTTCCTTATTTGTCATGACCCCACCTCCCTCTCCCCCAGTACATCCAGTGCACTCAGGGACCCGGGGACACTCTGTTTGTTCCTCAAGGTTGGGGGCATGCTACCCTGAACATGAGAGAAACAGTGGCTGTTGCTATGGAAATAGATAACGGCTTATGCTAATGTACATACTTCTGTAAGATAATATTAATAGTATCAATATTAATGAACGCCAGATCTGTACATGAAAATATTGTTATGACGAACTATTTATCATGGCAGTTTTTGATTGGTTTACTACTGTTTCAATTTGTTGCTTTAAATGATTTCTGTATAACATTTAACGGAGGTTTTGTAACAAAATTAATATGTACAGTATATATAATATTATAAATATACGTGTGTATATTCGGAGGTGCTTGATATTATTACAATGTGTGGGAGAGTATAGGAGAATAAACCCTAAGCACCTGAATAGCTCATGGGAAATTGGGCATGTCAACCTGATGATTTCACCAGACCTAGCTGGGGACGTGAACTAACATATTATGAAACAATTCCCATCTTCGTATGTTGCCCATATATTATATAATCCTAGATACATTTGGAGGTGCATGTTGGATATATGCAGGAATGCGTCACATTTGCAGATAGATACATACAGTACAACATAATAATAACATTGTATACAATCATATAATAGTATAATATTATATTATTGTATACGTTATGCATGGATTAGACTAGAATTATTATATATCATAAGTTTAATTATTTATGTTTGTATAATAATTTGCAAATGCATAATATAATTATATATATCATGTATTATCATTACATTATAACATTATTGTCATGATGTACAAAACAATAGAAATTTTCCCTTATCATTATCGTCATATAAAATCAAGAGACATAACCCTGCATACACTATGTTTTCATAGACAATAATGTATACATGATAATATTTTACTGTATACATAAATAAACTGTATAATATTATAAAACAATAATAACAGTAATAATGCTCTTTTTATAAAGGATAGTGCAGCACAATATAGAGTGCGGACATGCACAGTGTACCGAGCAACGTGATACTAAACAACATCTTCAATCAGTTGCCTTGGTCTAGCAGGCGGTGTCTGTTGGTGGAGCTCCACTTCAACTCTAAAGGCCGCAGTCTCGCAATCATTGATGTCCAGATCACCATTTTCACCACTACGCGGTGAATAAAATGCATCCAAATCTTCCCTCATGATGTCATTCAGAGCTTGAAAGGTTCCCTCTGATTCCTCAGGCCTCTCATATTCTACCGATTCCTGCGTATTCTGTAGGTTCAGTTTGAACAGGTGGTCCTTTTTGATCGCAGAGAAAGCACTGCTGATGTTGTGTGGCAAGTGACTACCGAACGGTCTCCCTCCTTCCAAACGAATGAGGCAGTAGTCCTCGTTTGACTTCCAGTGCAGGTCGTAGTGTACAGGCGACAGCATTGGGCAGGCAGGACTGTGTTCAGACATCAAAACGTACGTGTATGTAAATTCAATAATAAACAACAAAAAACATAGAGTTTAATAGTATTATTATAGTAGTGGTGTATACCAAGACTCAGTGTGAAATGCATATACAGTGGAACCTCTCTATTATGGACACTTTGGGACCTTGATTTAGTCCTCATTACAGAGGTGTCCTCAATTCAGAGGTCTTTTGATACACTACAGTACTACAATGGGATACAGAATGGTGTCCTTATTATAGAGATTTCTGCAATTCAGAGGTTTGTAATAGAGAGGTTCCACTGTACACATATGGTTATGGTACCAATTGCAAAAATCTGGTGCGAAATAAATGCCAAATCATCGATGCATGGTAGCCCGAAGAAACACCTGTGTCATTGTCGAATCATAGTATTACATAACAATTGGGATAATGATGTCTAATATTACGATATAGGTTTACCATTACCACACAGACACAGTGGATATACATATCTAGTACATACAAAATTAATATTATATACATACAGTATATAGTTTGTATTACTTGTACATATACAGTTTGCCCTTTGTAATAATGTTGACATGTACCTGTTCACTGCACACATGAATTTCTCTGAATATACGTAACTTCTGCATTTACCCCAACAATTTGATATACATACATTGATACGTTTTACTTACAATTTTTGAGGTTATGGCCTGAATAGCTAAACAATAGGGGCAAAGCATGTATAGATGTCTATACTGAATCCCATTAAGCACATCCGGGTCTCAAAGGCCCCTAACTGCACTAACTTTGCATTCTTGTTGGTTGTGATCTGGAGAATCTTCCCTGGAGGAAAGGCCGGAACTCTGTTGACTGTCCTCGCTTCCTTCTCAAAGCTGTTGGTCGTGACTCGAGGTCTGTGAGGAGATTGGGAGGGACCAAGAGCCTTCCTCTTCCAGCGTCCTGCTGCAACCACTGCAGTGACTGCTCCCTGCAGGGATATATCAGTCCCGCTGAAGTGTCCAAGTGATTCCCAATCTGGTTCGTTGTAAACAGATTCTATGAACAATACGACCGATTTTCTAAAATCTCCCAATCCTGGTGACATGGGAGGAGAAGAGGTCCCATCTTGTGGGGTCTTCAGTGGATGTCTGTCTTCCGACTTCTCCTGCAAACGTTTGAGTGTAGCTAAACCTTGTGTTCTGTGAGCGATGTACTCCTTTTTGGCTATGATGTCATCAAGCTCATGTTCAGCACTCATACAGTTGAGACATGCAGGCAAGCTGTCTGTGTAGAGGATTTTATACTGTAGGATACAACAAGTGTAATATTCAGTGAATATAACGCATAGCAGTATGACTGGTTCCTAGGGCAAGTTCACTATACACATATATGCAATAATTACTATGCATGTAAGTGTCCATATCTTATCCATCATAAAATCAGAATCAATATACAGTGAAACCTCTCTAATTCGACACTCAATGGAACCTGAGAATAATGTTGGATTAGGAGGTTGTTGGATTAAGGAGTGCGTCTTTCCATATGTATGGTGACTGTACATCATATAATGGTCGAATTAGAGAGAATGTTGGATTATAGAGATGTCGTATTAGCGAGGTTTCACTGCATAATAGAAATTTCAGCAATCTAATTCAAATGTTAGAGCCTATGCATTGCTGTGTAATGGTGCTGTTTCTACCATTAATATAATTACGTCATTCACACATTATACCATCTGCTTAGTAACTGATGGTACATTGCATTATGACACATAATATCCCCCATTACGCTTATAGGTACTATCATACATACATTGTGAGTATTATGTGCAAGTATATACAAAGTATGAGTGAGTACATGTACGTACATATAACTGTAATGATAATATGTGTTAGTGAGTGTATGTTATGCAATTCAATTATATGAACACATAACACCTGTAAGGCAAAAGGAATAAGGTACCTTTGGCTTTTGACAAGTGGAGAGATGTCGTTCCAAAGATTTCTTGAAATACAACAAGCTTCTCCAATTTAACCTGCATCATTGAAGGTAATAAATAGTTCATAATATAGTACTGTGTTGGAAAATGCTATGTACATTTGTGTGAGGTGTGTGTGTGTGCGAATGCACGCAAGTGTGTGTTTGTGTGCGTGTGTGTATGTGTGCACGTGTGTGTGTGCATGCTAGCATGTGTGTGTGTGTGTATGTGTGCACGTGTGTGTGTGTGCATGCTAGCATGTGTGTGTGTGTGTGTATGTACGTATGATATCAATGATGTGAAATGTCAACAATATTGTGTGTGTGTGTGTAAGCGTGTGTATGTGTGTGCATACGTGTGTGTGTGTGTGTGTGTGTGTGTGTGTGTGTGTGTGTGTGTGTGTGTGCGTGCGTGTGTGCGTGCGTGTGTGTGTGTGTGTGTGTGTGTTGTGTGTGTGTATGTGTGTGTATTCAAACATGTGAGTGTGCATTTGTATACACAGAACAGATTTATATTTAATTAAGTGGGTATACAAAGCATTGTGAACACGTACATACGTAATATACGTAAATATTACATATGTGAACAACCGATAAAGTGATTAGTTCAACTGAATACTCCTGGGGTTGGTGGTAGTACAACTGGTAGCAGACTAACCTTGGAATGAGGTCGTTGTCCAGTACAACCGTTGTTACAAAAGACTTGCAGTAAACAGCCACAGGATAACTGTCCCCATTGAGCAGGATATAATGGAAGGAGAGAAAGAACAATTCTCCAATATCAGACGAGTCTCGCAGAATGGTAGGAAAAAAACATTCATTGCCATTAGTAGGCAAGTTCTGGCAGAGAAAGTGATGACAGGTGAAGGAGCAGGAAGAAGACCGAGAGGACGTCCCAGAAAGAGATGGAGAGATCCCTTCTGACCTAGATAGGCTGTTATGTATGTGGACTTTGACTGTCTGACTTCTATTATTTTCAATAACCGTACTACTATTCTAACGGACGACCCCCAGTACTGGGGATTCTGATGTCCGATTAAGCATGCATTCAATGACTGATTGATTGATGATTAGATAGTAGGCAACTTTGTTGACTAGACTATACTTTCAGACTACTTATGTGGTGGATGCAGCACTTTGGAATTATAAGTGGGTAACACAGTACACACTATGCACTGTATGTACGTATGTGTATGTATGTGTAACAACATTATCTATTACAGGTTTGATAAATTCCTGTTAATCAGTCCCACTTTATCTGCCAAACAAATTATCTTTCTCAAATTCCAAGTACCAATTTAATATACAGTGAATACTCATTAATCTGCCGCAATTGTTTTCAAAGAATATGGTGGATTAACGAGTTTGGTGGATTATCTGAGTGTTCATTGGTACTTGTACATTATATTGGTACTGGGAAATTGTAACAGATTAAAAGGTTTGGTGGATAAAGCGGTGGCGCATTAACGAGAATTCACTGTACAAATACTATCAATATCTAGGTAATCCACCAAGCTCATTAATCCAGCTTATTTCTTAGAAACACGTTCCGGTGGATTAAAGAGAATCCAATGTACGTATGTGCATCATTGAGTTGGAACTCACCTGAATACAATGCCAGGTGATGAATAGCTGAAGCACTTCAAGCGATGTGCGTGATTCTTCAGATGAAACTTTATGAGCACTGACAGTATGGATGCCACAGCTCCTCCAAGAGAATGACCCAGCACAACCAGACGATATTGCTGGGAGGACATTGGGTGTCAGCAACCATACCAGAATAGCAACATGAGAACATCCACCAAATGTTCAATACAATCAACCTCTCTATCTCGAGCTCTCTCTCTGTGTGTGTGTATGCATGTGCGTGCGTGCGTGTGTGTGTGCATGTGCGTGTAGGTATGTACTGTATTTTGAAAGTGTGTGTGTGTGTGTGTGTGTGTGTGTGTGTGTGTGTGTGTGTGTGTGTACGTGTGTGTGTATGTGTGTGCGTGTGTGCATGTGTGTGTAGGTATGTACTGTATTTTGAATTGAATGTGAAGGTATACCACATGTTCAGTTTAAAACAAACAGTTTTTACTTACAGGATATTTTGCAAAGGTGTTGTCCAAGATCTTCAACCTGTTCAATTCAACGTAAATATTCAAGGCAGTCTCATGCCACCCCTACGGAATAAAAGATGACAGGATGCATGCATAACATGCAGTACAGATGTGGGGACATGCAGTACAGATGTGGGGACATGCAGTACAGATGTGGGGACATGCAGTACAGATGTGGGGACATGCAGTACAGATGTGGGGACACGTAGTACAGACGTGGGGATATGCAGTACAGATGTGGGGACATGCAGTACAGATGTGGGGGCATGCAGTACAGGCATGGGGACATGCAGTAGATGTGGGGACATGCAGTACAGATGTGGGGACATGCAGTACAGATATAGGGACATGCAGTACAGATGTGGGGACATGCAGTACAGATGTGGGGACATGCAGTACAGATGTGGGGACATGCAGTAGATGTGGGGACATGCAGTACAGATGTGGGGACATGCAGTACAGATGTGGGAACATGCAGTAGATATGGGGACATGCAGTTCGTGTTTCATGCTAGATAAAATGGCTAGATTCATTCAAACCAAGTACGTATATACATTGCACCCAGACAATGGTCATGTACTGTAGATAATACTGTACAGTATATCCGATATTATCACACTATGTACATATAATACGCGTACATACATACACATGTACTATACTCCCCCAATGACTATATGCATGTATGTACTATACTCACACAATGACTGTGGAGTATACATCACATTATGTGTCTATATTGATACTATACTCACATGATGAACATATATGTCCTTCCCCTGAAGTTCCGGTTCATTTGAAGTCAGAGGAGTTATCGCCACAGACATGCAAGTGACAGAATCCTAATGTGGGAAGGTTGCAGCAGACATGTACACACACATGTACATATGGACAGGTATCAATCGTAGTAACATCAACACTGCCACAGAGTACCAAGATGACAAGGTACATTAGTGTGCACGTATAGTATAGTGTCTTCTACACCACTCAATTTTACACATTATACACAAAATTATCTAGAATTGAACGTTACTTTCATGATGTGATCAAATTGATTAGTTTAGATGTATAGAATTGAAGATAATTAAATAATTTGCAAATATCTCCTACACCAATTGGCTGAAGAAAAAAACAGAAATGGACTATTATGAAATACTTGTATCCTGGTTGCGGGGGTATCAAGGAAAGTGTGTGCGTAAGCCACCTAGCACAGGTCACCAGATAAAGCTTCTATACTGAGAATCAATCAACCAGGAACCAGGTGGGACATTAGTAAACCCTTTCTATATAATGCTGCATTATGTGGTATTGGAATGCAACTACGTACATGCATACGCAATATTATGCAGTGCAATTTGCCTATGTAAATTATTCACTACACCAGGATACAACAATAACATACACACATGCATGCATGTATATTGATCAATTTAATAATTAAAATATTTAAACAAGTAATTCGAGTTTAAAAACTCGTGGGGCTGCCGCCCCCCGCACTCGAATTACTTGGCGTCTTTTTTAGGTTTAGAAGAACCTTCGCTGAAGTTATTACGTTCGGCGGAGCTTCAGCGCATGAATTCTAGCCCAATTTCAAATTGTCAGCGTTCGAAATCGGCCATCTTTATTTCGCGCAATATAAATTCTAATATAAATTCATTGTTGCGGTTACGCGTAGGAACACATATTATATATATATATATCTATATATCTATATATATATCTATCGGACGAGCGTTACATACCGGAAGTCGAAATGAAAACAATATAGGGGCTGCCTGCGGCAGCCCCTAAAAACAAAACATACACACAACAAAACTGACAAATTTCAAATTCAATGTGTCCTGCTACAATGGCAATTTCAATTGCAATTGTACGTAGTTTACATCATGTTGCTAGGGAACACACAGTTCACAAACCCTATTCTTTTATGTATATAGTATTATAATATATATATATATATATATATATATACCGTATAACCGGAAATATTGGCGGTCATTTTATTTTGGTGGTTTGGCGGTTTGACCGACTACTGCCAACATAATATTTGCCAAAATAATAGCACCCGTGCCAAACGTCAGGATTACGTCACAACAAAGTGACGTAATCCCGACATTGTGCGTCCGTGTGCCTCCAATAATCATGGCGATGTATCGGTACTTCAAGAGAAAGGAACAGAATACAGCTGTTGATCGAAAACTCTATTTTCGAAAGTCATTTCAAGTGTTAAAGTTTTTATACTGGGTAACACAGTAACTGTGGATATGAATATAATTATAACCTGGGCTTGCCATCCGCCAAAATAAAAACTACCAATACCCTAAAATTCGACAAACCGCCAAATATTCTTTCCGCCAATATTTCTGGTTATACGGTATATATATATATATATATATATATGTATTAGTTATACCCCGCCTTTGCTGGGTACATGGCGGATATACTTGAGTGTCAGGAAGCGATAGACCGAGGGCGAAGCCCGAGGTTATCGCTTCCGACACTCAAGTATATCCCCATGTACCCAGCAAAGGCGGGGTATAACAAAAATGTATCCCGTCAAAACGATCGAAAGTATGTTAGCGTTGTAAATACAGACGAGAAATTTGCGAGGAAAGATTTCTTTAGGAGCTGAAAACGACAGTAAAACCTTTAATCAGAGTCAAGTTAACAATAACCGAGTACTCATCAACTCTCTAATACCTAGCAAAAAGAGGTGTTGGGATAATGATAATAGCGATCGTTTCTCTGAGCTTACTGACTTAGAAGAATGGACAAATCTTTATGTGCCCAAAACGCTGCCAAGAAAATAGGCCGAGTAAATATTATCCAGCCTAAAAGCCCGAACCACGAAGTATTCGATCTGAACGACCGATCGATTCATGTTAAAATCGCTCTCCATTCGCCGCCCTTCTGAAAACACGAGGTTTGTGAGCTGATTTTGTACTCCTTCAACTGAATTGGTTTGGTCTTCAGCGTTCATTGTGTATCTGTATTGCTGGTGCATTGATTGTCTTAAGTGACAAGTGCGGCGATAATTGATTGCTTCCTTTCAATTAAGAAAACGGGTATATCAGTAATGAGGTCAGAAATATATCCCGGTATATCGGGTATATACCGTAGTCGGTGCTTTTGAAGTTAAGTGACAATATCACCAATCGGGATACATATATATTTATGTACATACAGAATATAGTCCACCAGGATAACATACTGCTTGTAATATTACTTCTTTGATTTAACATGTACCAATTCAATGTACATACTGTATAAGTTTGATACCTACACAATAGGTATGTACATACATTCGTACATACATATATGCTGGGGTATATTATCCAATGTACATATAAGTACATGTTTTATACTTTTTACAGTACACGTACATTATATGCATACAGTAAAATATTACATAAATATACATATGTAAAAAGATTCAAAATTAATACTGCTAATAGATATGTACATACCTCTAAAGACAGCGTTCCTCTAATGGCCACTACGAGAGCTTTACGTTTATGGTCCAATAGTATCACATAAGGAGAATGGAACAGCTGCATGCATCAAAAAACAGTAAGGTGTAAGTATATACAAACAGAATATATACAGTAGATGTACGTATATATGTACGTACGTACATAGTGAAGGCATATAGATACTTGCATCACATAATGTGAGCATATACTTGCATGGTTGGTGTACACTTTATGTTCGTGTTTATGGAACTGATCGATGGTGCAGAACAAAAAACAACATAAAATTCAATTCCTCCTGACTGGCATATCAAATTAGTGGTTGGTTGTATAAGCTGAGATGTGGCTTCTCATGATAATAATATGTAGTTCTAGATCTTAAGTAAACAAATACTGGTATGTTAACAAATGCTGGTATGTAAACATACATTCTGTTCACCTAACTGGAATACTTTGTAGACTGTTGCTGCATAGAAACTCTAAACTAACATATAGAGTGTCTGTGGTTGCTGTAAGGGATGAGGAATTCCAAACCAGAACCCCTCACAAACACACATACACACACACACACACACACACACACACACACACACACACACACACACACACACACACACAAACTGAAAATGAATCCATTAGCAACATCTCATGACAATAGCCTGCCCAGACATACTGTTATTACACACACATACACACACACACACACACCACACACACACACACACACACACACACACACACACACACACACACACACACACACACACACACAATTGTACATATATTCATACAGATATTTCTGATGCAACTACGTATGCACTGTACGTTGAGGTACGTACAGTACATATCATGGAAAACATGACATATCGTAATTAATGTAATGGAATCATAATTACATGATTGCGATTCAATCGTAGTGTAATCATAAAACTTAATGATCCTAGTATTTCTCCAACCCTATTGTAATGATGTCATAACATAATTGCACAATAATTACATTACAATATTATTATGTCCAGCATACCCTACCTATCAACATCGTAATATTGTTTCAGCACTTGTTTACTGTAAACAACTGCTATAATACATTTTTTGTAAACAATATTGTGTTACTGTTTGCTGTGCACTTTACCATGTTAAGGTGTCAAGCGTAAGTACATACACATGCATGACATTGTACATACGTACATGTGTATTTACATATGAACCAAGCCTTTACGAATACACCCAGTACTGTGGAACCTCTCTATTATGGACACTTTGGGACCTTGATTTTAGTCCTTATTACAGAGGTGTCCTCAATTCAGAGGTCACTTAATACACTACACTACTACACTGGGACACAGAATGGTATCCTTACTACAGAGGTTTCTGCTATTCAGAGGTTTGTTATAGAGAGGTTCCACTGTACATACCTAAGCACATACATACAATGCATGCATGTTATGTACATAACTGGAGAGCCTGTGTACTTAATCTCACCAACACTTTCTGCCGTATGTACTGTATGTTGCATGTCTGTGTAATTAATTTCATGTAAACATGCAATAGGTACATACGTACATATGTATGTACATAAGTTTAACATGCATACATGTCTGCAAATCTTTAGAATAATGTAAACTCTCTTATCAGAATGTAAATGTAAATGCTGTTCCTATAGCTGTACATAGTATGATACCAATACTCAGGTGGGCTTCATCCATAAGTTATAGAGTAGTCATGCACAGGGTCATTATAACGGACCCCCGAAATAACAATAAAATGGCGGACGAATATCAACCCCGAAAACATAGCGCATTTATAGAGCGGAGGAATGATATTGATTCACTTCTTTGACATGTACTAATAATTTAAACCTTCTTTTAAAGCTTAAGTAAGAAATTGATCGAATAGCATCTATCAAGAAGCTGTAAACACGCCATAAAATTATTGTACTTTCGGGTAAAAATCGCATTTTCCGCACCTGTGGATGGCCCTGGATGAATTTTAAATTGGTATCGAATGAAAGAGCGTATCATTGTCTAAATATCTGCCGTGAACCAAAATGTTATAATCATAAACAAAAGAGTTATAACCAAAAAAGTACTGAAATGCGAATAAAACGAAGAAAAATAGGCGTAAATGTTCGTATAACTTCAACGTACCTGATTATAACGCTTTGGTTCACAGTCAAATTGTAGACAATGTCTTTCTCTAACGTTATGAAGCATAATATTCCGGGGAAAAGGCCATTTACAGGTGCGGCTAACGCCGTTTTTGAGAAACTACCTCCCAGCCGCCATTTAATGTGACGTTGCTATAGTTATTACGCAAGATAAAATGACGTGTTAGCCGTCCGTAATAGGCGCTTGGAATTTTTCAAGATTCCTGAAGATCGTTCGCGACCCAAGTCAACTTTGAGGATTCCTAAAGGTATGTATTTGATTTTGCACTGGAATGAATTGTGCGTGACATTTTTCAAGATAATTCAATCGTAAACCTTTGCGATTATTGCGAATTAGTTTCGATTATCGATGTTTTATACGCTTCCTTGTCCAATCTAGTCGTTCATTTTAGCGTATGCGTTAATTTTCATCTAATACAAATGATGATAATGTTTTATCGTTTGTTGATTACATGTCAGCATTACTGCTGTTGCATAAAGCAGGTCTTCTATCGTGAGCTCGTCGCCTGAGCGAAATTATTGCGCAATCATTTCTCCGCGAGTAGTGACGTAGGTGATGAATAATCCACATTCCAATCATTTATCGCCTAAAATCTCACAGAACGCCAGGTCCGTTATAATCCCCCTGTGTGGTTGTACGTACCTCATTCTTTGTTGACCAGTGAACTATGTCCTCCTCGGATACTCCCAAGTCTACTAGTAGATGGAAGGCAGCGTTGTTACAGGCACACTTCCTGCACCCACCAGAACAGCACATGCCACTGCAGACAAAGATAAAAAGTACAGTATAGTGGGGAGTTTTCACAAAGTTTCATTATCGTTTTAGTTTGATTGATGTAATTATAACTGCATCAATCAATACTCAGCATACCAAAAGGATCAGTGAGAGGCTATATATAGTACCATACCATCCTCAGTTATGAACACTGGTTGAACCTATGGAATACATGACCGTGTCAAACTTGGCATACAAGTATTGTGCGCCTTCCATGGCCACTCAAGGATTAATTATGCAATAACTTCTGTAATAGACACACGGGCAAACAGTAATAGGTCAGATTACAAAAGGTTGTTGGATTATGGAGGTTATGGTATGTTTGCATATATTTATTATCCGCACATGCATGTGCATACATGCAATCAAACAAACATGCACACATACACATGCAGAGGAGGAGTGGAATTCAAAACCATTAAAAACACTTCTGCAGACATTTTGTCAAAGTAACATTTCTAATTAAAGGAAGGGATCAAATTCTTTCCATGAGGAGATAAATGTCCTCTTACTGCGTCCTCTTGCCCCATAAAGCAAACCTTACTCATGCAGTGCAGGTATGATTCTGCACTTCACAGGAGAGAACATATGTAATTGTAGTTAAACAAGGACATCTGAAGACCTCCATATTATGTGTGTAGGCTTGTATAAACAAACCATGCTATCGTATTATGTGCACGTATATGCATGTACCAGGTTGTGTAGCTCAGTTTGCAACATCCAGTTAAGGGCTTATTGAATAGGACCAAGGGCCATCCATATACAGCTTTGGCATATTGAAAGTAGTAGATGATGTTATTCAGTTCGGCTACTTCTGCCTAAGAGGGGAAAAGAGAGGAAGCTTAGACATTCCTAGGTTGAAAGCGTCAACCCACTATGTCAACAACACTCAATCTGTGGACACAAAACAGCAAAAATGTGATTGGTCATGATGTAATGCTGTATGAAAGGGGAATTACCATGCATATTTAGACATACGTGATAAAATGGTAATACCAAATATATTTTATTGAGGTCATGAATATCCTTGTCACGAGATTCTACCAGTACACTTGATATGTAGGCACACACATACATGGAGAGCCTATAGCTATATAAATGTAATTTATCATGCCAAAACATCCTGTTCTGTGTTGTATACTCAAGTGGGTGTGATGATACAAAGTACAAACATAATGTACACAATATATGTACATATAATGTTTATATGTATGTATATAAGTACAGACTAGCAATGAATTGAGGATTTGAAATACAAACACAGCCAGAGCTTGTTATACAAATTGATATGGAGTGTGTACATAGTGAGTCTAGGATGGTGAGTCTAGCATAATAGTTATTGGAAGTGAAATAGCATATTTTGGATCTGGTCACGGTCGCCAATGTGTCATCAAACATCATAAGTCTCCAGTTGCAGAGTACACATGCACATTGGTAACTGCCAAACTACTAGTAAGACTTAGTGACAATACCACAGTCAAGGCTCAGTCTGCTCCCAATGATGTAGACAAAGACTTACTGGACTTTCAAAGTTGAAACACTTAGGAGGCTGATACTTGTAGTCGGATTTTCGATCAATGAAATTGCTTGGCTTCATCTGTTCAATTAGTTTCTGCGCAGTACAAGGTTGGAAAACTACAAATGGTGAACGTAAGCATGGTATATTTATACAGGTAATCTTGAGTACAGTGACTCAAATCCATTCTCACTTCCATTTCTTAAAATGGGAACCTGTCCCAGTTGTAAATACGTATCATTGAAAACAGGACTGAATGGTTTTGGTAACAGCAAACTAGCATGCACATACAAACGTACAATACATAAACGCTGTGTCAACTGTCTAACTGTATAAGGTTAACACATGATCGTCACATGATTGTCACACTGAGGTGACTGTCTATACATCACTACACATTCAAAGTGTAACATTAGTTGCGACTGTGTACTTACGTATATCTATACTTTAATAATGTACATACCTTTCTCAGTTTTCTTTCCAAGTAACACTCATTATTACACATTAGCTTCGTCTGTTCTCGCTTTTCCAATATAATGGCAGCTACAATATCACTAAGTACATATTTGTTGTCCTGAAAAACAATTCCAAATATTTTTGCAATATCATGGACAGCCGAGTCAGATCTTGTAGATTGGCCAGTCAAATTCAGAAGTCTTCGCTGCCACAACCTTGCAGTTCTTCTGTTATAAAGGGGAGCATCTTTAACAACTTCATCTTTATGTTGACCTTTGAGAAACCAAGATCCTCCGCTCTTGCGAGACTGTGCAGCAACCACTTTAGGTACATGTTGTTCCCCCAGCATATGTCTGGCATTCATTGGAGTGCAAAGGGAATCTTCTAAATTCACATGGGCATAAAACCGTGCATCTTTGATGTAACGGATTGGGCCAGGAGAGTAGCAACCGCAGGGGTCCATTGATAGCAATATGAATGCTAGTTTTAGAACATATACCAACGTTGTAAAGGTAGAGTAGGCTGCAATAAGGTTATGAGTACAACCGGTGCATTGTTCTGTATTGGCAGTCAAGTCGGGATGCCAGGCTATCACAAGTCCTGACAAGATCAGGCATAACTCTGGGAGGATAAGGATGGCCCGAAGAGTTAGTAGCACTTGCATCCATTTCACCCGTGATTCGTTTTTCTGTATAGTCCCTGACTTGCTCACCATTAAGATTAAGAAATTAATTGTAAAACTGAGGAATTCATAAAATAGCTCTGCAGTGAGGTACAGTGTCATACCCCACAGCGGGATCTCCTTGCAGGATGCAGGAGCCTCTTCAAGAATGACAATTATATTGATACAGCTCCACAAGAATCTGAAGGAAAATAACAAAAAGTACAATTATTGAGCAATATCCACTGTGAAGCCACTGTTAAGTCTGCTACGACTTCACTATTATTGCCACTAATTACCTCTTGTTCTTGCTGTTACATAGTTACCTATATCGAATAGGTATGCAACAGCAAGATAAGTACAATAAGTAAGGTAAAATGGGGTAACTTCGGGAACGGGGTAACTTCGGAAATTTGACTTTTAACGACTATAACTTTGGGTTACAATAAGTTATTCACATAAAAGTCGGCACCAACAATACTGTTAGTGTGGCGAATCCCGCACGTAAAGTTGATCCTTCTGACGTCTCCCTTACGGCAGTAGAGAGCGAACGCGGTTCACCATTGGCAAAAATTACTCCAACAAAACTTTATCCTAGGCTCTAAAATCACTTAATTACGCGTTCTCTAGCAATAAAATTCAGCTTACAGTTACGAACATGTTCGAGAAGGTCATCCTTGCCATTTTAAACTATAGAAGTAGCCTAGTAGCACCGTAAAACATATATTATCGCTATAATCGCCAACACACCTACTAAACTTCGAACATTTTGGTGAATGTTCGTGAAATCGATTGTTTTTGCCTGCAATTGCCGTATTTCCTCCATGTGTACCGACGTTTTCGCTTCTTCCTCGAAGATATCGTCGTTAATCCTTCATTTTCGAAATTCCCGAAGTAACCCCGCCCACCAATTTCTGGCGCACGTTAGACTTTGGTCGGTATCTCCAAAACTACTAACTCGATTCAGTCCTTTAGTGGTAAGTCTAGTCTGTACAGGTGTTAGTATATGACAACCAAGTTTGGTGCCTGTCACTTATCTACTGTGGGAAATAAGTAACCGTTTCGGAAGTTTTCCCGAAGTTACCCCATTTTACCTTACAGTTATGAACTGCTCGGTATAGTGACTCACAATATAAACCTGATTGTCGTGGACACAAAGGCAGCGGGAACAAAGTCGTCCTCGGCTATCTTCCACTCAAATCCGCAACATTGAAAGGCAGGCATGTTTATCCTGATCCGATCAACAGTTACTGGCGAAGAAAACAGTACGTAGCACTCGCTCCAGATACACAGATTTCAATGATGAATTCAACGTGCTTCACTGGTTCCCTAGTTCTGAACTGCGCCTTGTACATACGGTTCTGTCCCCGAAGAAAAGACGACGAATAATGTTTTGTATTCGAATATCGGTGGCTTTTAATACAGCGATGATCGGTGACGTCATAACAAAATGGAGTCCGCCTTGCGGGATTTGGGTAAGTGTTGTCGAAGAATTTTACGATGGTATGTGTGTATGTGTGTATTACCGTACAACTACATGGTCATCACATTGTCCGTTGTAGAATCTCTGAGGTGTGTTCTGTACGTCAACTACCGCCTGGCCCTCAAAATCATTTCCCTACAGAAGCATTGTATCTGTGAGTTCAGTGGTAAACATTCTCTATAGTATATCGTGGATGGTTACTGGATTCTAAACCCTCCATGCCATGCAGTCAACCGAGTGCACCACAAGTTCATGTATGGAGCACTCACCTCACCCGCCGTGGTTGCCAGCGACGGTCTACTCGTGTTATCTCAAGTCAACGATATTCTCGCTGTGGTATATCGTGAAGTGAAGCGGATATCTAAGAACACGACGGACGCACAAATTGACGAAGCGAAGGGCATCTGCATGAATTTCATTCTCATGATCTTCGATTGGTGGGTTAAACGTGTGTGTTGCTGAATGTCGTCTCACATCGAATTCTATGGTTTACTTCAACATTGTCTCTGGAGGTCACTATTCATTCTAAGCGCCTGTTGAATTCGCTGGACAAGTTGTGACTATTACATGTGTTGCAACAAGAAATACTCTACGATACCCAACATTCTCTGTAATCCTACCATGTGTTGAGGCATATACACCATGGGCTATACACTGTACACTATAGAGACCTCAATTAATCTGACATACATGTGTCGCTCCTAAGAGTGCTGGATTATCAAATTTCAGTTGCATTCATGTGCATGTATTCTGTGAATTGAATGACTGTAATTTTATATAACCCTCACAATGTAGAATCTATTTTCTGTGTTTTGATTATTCAAATTCCATCCCATTATAGTGAACCTACGTATGTCTATTATATTTTATGTATGCCACTGGCATAGAATTTCAACCCTGGAAAAATTGTGATGTCTGAATGTAGACTGGCAACAAACTTGTACAAATATTTGCGTGGGAGAGGGTACATACAGTATGTGTGCATGTGCATGTGTGAGTGGTACTGGTACGTATCTCTGTGTGGGATATGATATGTATACCTCATGAATGTGGTTTGGTGTTCACTTACACACACACACACACACACACACACACACACACACACGCACACACGCATGTGTAGGTATGTATGTATACGTATATGTGTGTGTATAGTAGTGTAGTGATAGTAAATGTGATGTTTTTGTATTGCCCTCATTGTAGCTTGTCTGGTTCAAGAATTTGTTACTATCAAATCAGTGTCATCTTCTTGCTGCTCTCTGTTGGTAAACCGTCTGACAGGGCCGAATGTAAGTGTAGTTCTTGTTATCTTGATAGCCAAATTGAACTCTTTAAGTTTCATAGGCTTTTATAGTGAGACACATTACATGTATGTTTGTGCATAAACGTATGTATGCCTCCATTTCTTTTGTGTAATAACAGCCTTACACAATCAGAACCATAGTACCACGTATGTACCTGTCATACTTGGAATATATAACTGGTGTATATGCGATGAGAACAATATACATATGTATGTACAAAATATCAAGAAAAATTAAAAAAAAAGTATGCTAAAATAGTTGACGGCTGCCATATTGAAATCGTCCCATGACCTTTGGCCGCCACTGTATGTACTTGAGCCATCATTTTTATATGATAGCAGGCTTATACAATGAGAACTGTAATTCAAGCTGTACATTGAAGGTGATGTACGTACGTATACACATGTACATACGTACTTTTGTGAACCTTTAGTGTTCTTGAACATAGTAAGCATAAACGTAATTAACTCAGTCATGCCTCACTGATGTTCCACTAATGTTACACTTAGTACCGTATAACCAGAAATATTGGCGGAAAGAATATTTGGCGGTTTGTTGAATTTTAGGGTATTGGCGGTTTTTATTTTGGCGGATGGCAAGCCCAGGTTACAATTATATTCATAGCCACAATTACTGTGTTACCCAATATAAAAACTTTAACGCTTGAAATGACTTTCGAAAATGGAGTTTTCGATCGACAGCTGTATTCTGTTCCTTTCTCTTGAAGTACCGATACATCGCCATGATTATTCGAGCCACACGGACGCGCAACATCAGGATTCTGTCACTTTATTGTGACGTAGTCCTGACGTTTGCATGGGTGCTATTATTTTGGCGAATATTATGTTGGCGGTAGTCGGTCAAACCGCCAAACCACCAAAATAAAATGACCGCCAATATTTCCAGTTATATGGTATGTAGTGATGTATATGCATGTGCCAATGTACATGTTATGTATGTTCTGTAGTCATATCTACTTTCTACATATTATGTAATATATGTGTATCTTTACATACGTATATGGGAGCACACATATTTATGTGGTATTCAGTTTCAGATGTATTTCTGTTGTGGAGTGAATACAGACGTATAATGCATTGATAATAGTTACTGATTTACTGGTGTGTTGTGTCTTGTTGTACGTACGTAGGTCTATTCAATTTATTGTCTAAAGATGGCAAACTGACAAAGGATGGGCTGAATTTCCTCTTCAAAGCTCTGGACAAATTGCTGTTAGTGTTGCAGGAGTCTCTCCCTTCTTTGATCAGCACTGTATCCGGTGGAGATGTGTCAACTGTGGTTGATAACTTTTGGACCACTGCACTTCCTCTGAGGTCGAGAGATTGGATCGGATCGGCCGAGTTTGTTCAGTCATTCACCTCTTCAGAATCTCTAAAATGGATCACTCTGTCTCAGAGGATAAATGGTGCTAACCAATGTGAGTGTGTGTGTGTGTGTGTGTGTGTGTGTGTGTGTGTGTGTGTGTGTGTGTGTGAGTGTGTGAGTGTGTGTGTGTGTGTGTGTGTGTGTGTGTGTGTGTGTGTGTGTGTGTGTGTGTGTGTGTGTGTGTGTGTGCAATGTGTGTGCAATGTGTGTGCAATGTGTGTGTGTGTGTGTTCAGCTGCATGTTCAGCTGCATATGTGTGGGTACCATGTGTATGACTGTGTATGTACATACATATGTATAATAATTATATAAATAATGTATATATTGTATGTATGCATGTCAATAATATATTATATGTGATAGACATTCACACGTACATACGCACATACATGTTTGTGATTGTGTGTGTGAGAGCACAATTTGTATCTTATCACCATTGAGATTGCCAAATGTTTGTGTTTGTGTATGTGTGTATGCATACTTCCCTGTACATTTCCGTGCTTGTGTGTTCATCAGCATATTTGTAGCTTATCACCAACGAGGAGGTGGAATGTTTATGTGCGTGTGTGTATTCATACACACTTATCTGTTCACGTCTGAGCTTTGTGTGCATAAATACCTATAGCACCACTGACCAAGTTGATCACTTTGTCTGCTCGTCAATCTATATGATTTACCCCTGAATGTCTCAAGTATTCTTGTGTGGAGTGTTCCTTATTGTTTCTCTCTACCTCCGAAGGTACACGTTTAGTTGTGGATATTGTGGTAACATTGCTGCGGTTAATGAATGTACACCCTTGCCATAGTGGTGTGTTTATTCACAGTCCTATGAACGCTGGTTGACTCCCCCTTCTCAACCTTTATCTTTTAATACTCCTTTTGTTCCAAAGGATTTCAATGTATCACAGTAGTACCCACTTCACACACACTCGAAAGTAGTTCATTTTTACCCTCGTACTAACAGAATATCATCTTATTTGAATTTACAGTACAATACCATTCATACATGTGGCTGACATTGTACGTAGATATGTATAAATACATGCAGTACATTGCATCCTTTTCTCAAGATTTTCTCTTTTTGACATGCATATGTACATTGCATGTAATGTTAGTGTCTCATTGTGTAATTGATTGGGTATGCAATAGTACTATGTAGTACACACATACTCACATGTGTACTTGTCCACTTGCATGGGACAAACCACAGCTGTCATTCTTTGTTCCTTCATACGCACGTGTATATCTTGTACCAATTGAAGACAACAAATTGTACGTAACGTGTGGATGGTTAATGTGTTTACTTTTTACTGGTGGGTGTATACGCACATATGACATTGTATTAACACTTCTCATAGTTGTGACAACTTTGAATGTGTGTATGTATGTATATACATACATATACAATATACGTATATATATGCATACATTTATATACATGTATCCCGATTGGTGATATTGTCACTGAAGATCAAAAGGATGTACTGGGGTACAACACTGACCTTATTAGTGATGTACCCCAGTTTTTAAGTGACTCATAATTAATCCACAGATGTTGTTACATGCCCATTGTGTATTCGGCTGTTTTCTTGGCAATGTACTACAGCTTGAGCCATATCAGTTCATCAGTTATCGGACATCAGCTAATTAACCTCTGGCTGCGCACTTGGTTAATCAACTGATATCCCCCCAATACATTTCCCATGTACTGAACAAAAGAGGAGTACAACTATTACATATGTGCATATAATATTATGCATACATATAATTATGTATAATATACATACATACGTACATACACACACACATAATGGTGCATACATATGTATGTACGTATGTATGTAAGTACAGTACGTATGTACTGTATCTGTCATTCCTCCATTATCCAGGTGTTCATCAGGTGCAGTGCAGCGCGTGCAAAGCAAAGCCAATTTCAGGACTGTTGTACATGTGTCTGAGATGCCCAAAAGTTCTCTTGTGTCAGGTAAAATACACATTTACCCTTATTATGTATATAATGTTTGTATGTGTGTGTGTGGTGGGTGTGGGTGTGGGTGTTTGTGTGTGTATGTCTGTGTGTGTCTGTGTGTGTGTGTGTGTGTGTGTGTGTGTGTGTGTGTGTGTGTGTGTGTGTGTGTGTGTGTGTGTTTGTGTGTGTGTGTGTGTGTGTGTGTGTGTGTGTGTGTGTGTGTGTGTGTGTGTGTGTTTAGCTGTGGATTTGTGTGTGGATTTGTGTGTGTTTGTTTGTGTTTGTGTTTGTGTACGTGTTTGTTTGTGTGTTTGTGTGTTTGTGTATGTCTGAGATGTGTATTGTATTACACACCTAATATACAGCCAGTTACCTACGTACGTATATGTACTATATTATAGTCACTTTAAATTCAGATATAGTAACAGATCATACTGAATGCTTTTCTTTTTCACAACGTTCCCATTTAAGTCCATGTTTGCAAAGCAGTAACATTCCCAATAGGTCCATAAGTGGACATCGTCTTTCCGCATTGAATGCGGGTGAGTTTCATTCTGATCCTCTGTGTAACGAAAACCATTTCCCACATAAGGGGACAAGGTGTCTGGCGATAGTGTGTTTATACCAGTACATGCAAGAATGTGTGGGGGAGAATATGCATTAACTCTTTTGGTGAATGGTATCTTGGTCAGTTGTGTCCTGTACATACCATGCATGCAATGGGGGATGCCCGGATAAATTCCTTTGTTAGCTATTTCATTTTAGGGCTTTGTCCCTCTGTCAGCTTCTGGTAATAATTTAGCACGCCTTGGATACAGCATAATGTGTTTGATGTGTTGTATGAGTGCAGTGTGTTCGGTGTGTGGTTGAGTGCAGTGTATTTGGTGTGGTTGAGTGTAGTGTGTTTGGTGTGGTTGAGTGTAGTGTATTTGGTGTGGTTGAGTGTAGTGTGTTTGGTGTGGTTGAGTGTAGTGTATTTGGTGTGGTTGAGTGTAGTGTGTTTGGTGTGTGGTTGAGTGCAGTGTGTTTGGTGTGGTTGAGTGCAGTGTGTTTGGTGTGTGGTTGAGTGCAGTGTGTTTGGTGTGGTTGAGTGCAGTGTGTTCGGTGTGTGGTTGAGTGCAGTGTGTTTGGTGTGTGGTTGAGTGCAGTGTGTTCGGTGTGTGGTTGAGTGCAGTGTGTTTGGTGTGGTTGAGTGCAGTGTGTTTGGTGTGTGGTTGAGTGCAGTGTGTTCGGTGTGGTTGAGTGCAGTGTGTTCGGTGTGTGGTTGAGTGCAGTGTGTTTGGTGTAGTTGAGTGCAGTGTGTTTGGTGTGGTTGAGTGTAGTGTGTTTGGTGTGGTTAAGTGTAGTGTGTTAGGTGTGGTTGAGTGTAGTGTGTTTGGTGTGTGGTTGAGTGCAGTGTGTTTGGTGTAGTTGAGTGCAGTGTGTTCGGTGTGGTTGAGTGCAGTGCAGTTTGGTGTGTGGTGGAGTGTAGTGTGTTTGGTGTGTTATATGTACAATGTGGTAGGTCTGTCATATGTAGGTACTCTAAATATACATACGTAGGTGAGGTAAAACTTAACGTATTTGGTGTGTGGTGGGTACAGTGTGTTTGGTGTGTGTTGGGTACAGTGTGTTTGGTGTGTGGTGTGTGCAGTGTGTTTGTTATGTGGTGGGTGCAGTGTGTACATCAAATGTGTATCTACACAGTAGGTACTGTACTTAAGTGCTGCTTTCTTCACAAGCCTTCCTTTCATCACGTGATACGCAATGTTTGTTATCAGTGTACATACTGTACTGCTTTGAATGCTACAGGCTATGAAGTTGTCTGTGCCACACATTAACAACATACCTGCTCCTTGCTATGTTCTTTGCACTATTTCAGGACAATATTCAACTAATTTGTATTTGTTAATTCTAGAATTACTGTCTTGTCCCCCTCCTCTTCAAACACTTGATTGTACTCATGCTCAAATAGTTGAAGTTACAGTATATCTAATTTTAGAGTAGCGCTGTTGATTCCCCCTCAAAGTTGTACCCTCTCACACTCGTGCTCCCATCAAAGATGTCCCTTTCACTCAAGATGTCCCCCTCGTACATGTACCCCCTCAAGGATGTCCCCGTCATACACATACCCCCTCAAAGATGTCCCCCTTGTACACATATCCCCTCAATGATGCCCCCCTCATACATGTGCCCCCTTCAAAAATGCCCCTCCGTACACATACCCCCTCAAAGATGTCCCCCTCGTACACATACCCCTCAAGGATGTCCCCCTCGTACACATACCCCCTCAAAGATGTCCCCCTCGTACACATACCCCTCAAGGATGTCCCCCTTGTACACATACCCCCTCAAGGATGTCCCCCTCGTACACATACCCCCTCAAGGATGTCCCCCTCGTACACATACCCCCTCAAGGATGTCCCCTTCGTACACATACCCTCTCAAAGATGTCCCCCTCGTACACATACCCCCTCAAGGATGTTCCCATGACACACCTGGAAGCATACCTAGTTCTCTTTCCTGCTACCTCATAGTTGACCTTCCCTCATTCCTGGGATTGACTTATTACTTTAGGCATATGTTGAAGGACACTAGAATATGTAGGCTTGGCCCCCCAAGAAGGGTTCAATCGAAATGCACTAGTAACATTATGTCTGGGCAGGCTATTGTTATGAGATGTTGCTAATGGATACATTTTCAGTTTGTGTGTGTGTGTTTGTGTGTGTGTGTGTGTGTGTGTGTGTGTGTGTGTGTGTGTGTGTGTTTGTGTGTGTGTGTGTGTGTGTGTGTGTTTGTTTGTGTGTGTGTGTGTGTGTGTGTGTGTGTGTGTGTGTGTGTGTGTGTGTGTGTGTGTGTGTGTGCATGTGTTTGTGCAAACATCAATACACGTGTTATGTACATACCTCTACATATGTGTGCACATACACCCGTAACAATGTAGACGTGCAAGTGTAGTCATTCTTGCTCTCACTGTGGTTCTTGATCTCCAGATGTGTCACCTGGTGGGCAAGGAGTTTGATGACCACATTATGGCTCATCCAGTGAGAGAACACCAGGTATGTTTGTTCTGTACATGTATACAGTACATATCTATGTACATCTGTACATAATCATATATTCATACGATATCCCATACATGTACTTATATGTACATATGATGTTTTGTACACATACACATACGTACGTACACGTACTTATGATTCTGTACATGCACCACATACATGTGATCGATGTTCAATGCATACACATATAATCTTGCTTTTATTGTCCATAAACACCAAGTCCCACTTTAGGATTAGTCAGTAGCAGTGGTATTAGCATCTCTACCAGGTGTGTTGTGTGCACACGTGGACTGGGTGTAGTGTGAGTGATGTTCTCTGCTCTCTTCTGGTTTGCAGTCCTCCCCTGTCCTGGAGAGGCCCTGGCACCAGAGGCTGTTGTGCATATCTTCCACTGTTTCTGACGGGAGGCCGATGGTGGACAAGGTACAACCCTGTAGGGCCTTGTCACAGACACCCAGGTACGTATGTGCATCAATGTCAGACACACATACGTATTCACACACTACATACATGATATTGTTGTATTCTGGTGACTCATGTTTTGATTATAATCATTAATTTTAATGATTCTAAACAAAAAACAGCCCTGTAACCTGTGCTACATAATATTATAGTGTAAGCTCAGTTATCCGAACACAAAATGTACCAGAAAACTCTAAAACAAAACACAAACTTTCTAATAAGGGAAGTACTTGTTTACAAGCTGAATAGGCCCTCAAATTTTACACAATTTAGCTCTTGGTTCTGCATTGAAGGTGCATTAAGATAGCTGGGGAACATTTGCTTGTATGCAGGACACAGACACAGTGCAGTGCATGCTAAGAGTCCCCTGCTGGGATGCAATTACATATTGTATATTGTGTGTATTGTGTAGTAAATCCCATTACACCTGCATATACCTACAAATTCTTGACTCGCGTGTATTGACTACACACACTTTTGCAATTCGTCATGCTTTGTTGCATGTAGCGTACATGACTTGGATACCCCGGACCGTTCAGCCAACAATTCACCAAATATGGCACGTGCAAACGCATCGTCGTCTTGTCCCCTGCTCTCCACTGGTGACACTCTAGCTGAAGGGACCATAGCTCTCGGAAGAGTGCACTCCTTCAACACCAACTCTGGACCGGGGGAGAGTAATACAGAGAGGAACAAACGGTTTTGGGACCTCCTGGAGCGGAAGAGGTGAGAGCCTTTGCAAAATGTGTGCCAGCATCTCAAGTGGTGGACCACTGCAACTAAGTACCTCATAGCTACATATATATATATGTACAGTATCGTAATAGGATTCTAAAAGGAGACATGTATATTGTATACACATGATACGATCTTGGAGAATGAATGGGCCATATACGTACAAAGAGAATATACAAATGTAGAATGTTTTGTTTGCGAACATACACCCTTGGATCTCTCCCTCCTCCCCTCACCCTCCTCCCTCCTGCCCTCACCCTCCTCCCTTCTCTCCCTTCTCCCCTTACCCTCCACCTCCCATCACCCTCCACCTCCCTCTCCCTCCTCCCTCTCCCTCCTCCTCCCTCTTCCTTCCTTCCCCATTACCGCATCTCACTATTTCAGGGAAATGGAGAAAGTGTTGAAGCAGTACCATCAGTTGGAGAGTGAAGCAAAGGAGGAAAAAGACATGAAATCACAGATCGATCACTTGCTGCATGTCCGTCAACATCTTGCCCACCAACTGGAGGACCTCGTTGATAAAGTAAGAACCAAAATACTTCTCCTTGTGCACTTTCACACAGATATCACCTGCAATCTGAATTTGTAGTTAGCATGAAAGGGTTAATTACAGGGAAGTCCTCAATCCATCGGTCAATATTGTTTGATAGTATGTGACTGTACTATGTTTAGAACATGCAGCTCTAGTGTTAGTCTAGGATGTCCTTGGTAGCTACAGCACTCGACTGGAATGAGTTGTTTGAGTGTTTGTTCAGTCAACATGTTCTATAGCATGGAGTATAGTATAAACCTGTTCAGGCAAACTACAATGAACCCACAAAATCAGTTCTTGTTATCAGATATTCTTCTTATCAGGATTTGTTCGCTATCTGTATACTACTACAGCGAATCAAATAATGCTAAAAATTGGTTTGTATGGAGCAGCAATTCGTCTTAACAAATTTCTACTGTACTTGTTTTATATTTTTAGACTGAATTGGGATGTATTGTCACGGTAGTTTATATTCACCAAAAGTAAACCGAAGATGGTTTCCTTGATGTACAGTGTACCTGTGTATGTACATACAATATTCACACCAACCAAGCTTTAAATTTGGGTACATAGTAATATTGTGGTCACATTGATTGAGATGTTACAAGGTATTGGGCAGGATAATATGTACAGTATCGCATGTGACATTATGTACAGAATCCATTCAATGTACGTACGTACGTGCATATGTATACTGTATCGATTGACATCACTGGCCATTTGAAGTGTACAGAGGGGATGTGAGTCATGATGAAGGGTTTGTTGGGTTCTCGAGAGGTGCTGTATCCTCCAATGATGAAACTCAAGGACAGACTGTCTAGAACTGATTCTGTTGGTTCACTAAATATTTTTCGTGTTGTCTAGTGTGTGGATGCATGTGTACATAGCGTGTGTAGAGTATTATGTAGCGTTTTAGGTATGACGTTACCTCTTGAGTTTACTGTTTTTGTCACAGATCCAGGAGATGGAAAAAGGAGGGAGAAACGGAGGATGTGAGTCACCATGGTTACACTCCGAGCTGGCCTCACCACTGCCATCACTTTTGCAGCCATCAAAAGGTTAGTGCATACGTACATATGTCTGTGCGTGTTGTGTGTGTGCGTGTTTCTGCGCATGTGTGTGTGTCTGTGTGTGTTGTGTGTGTGTGTGTGTGTGTGTGTGTGTGTGTGTGTGTGTGTGTGTGTGTGTTTCACTGCACGTGTGTGTGTGTGTGTGTGCGCGCGCGTGCGTGTGTGTATGTGTGTGTGATTCACGTTTCCTGCTTTCTCAGGTACGTATAACTAATATCACCTTTACTACTTTTTCAATATTTTCATGTACAGTTGTTTCCAATTCAGTAAAGTCCACCTCTGGACCTAAGTTAACCTTTTCTGAAGAGACTTTAGTATGATTAACGTCAATTCATTCTTGATAAATCAAATTAATTTGGTTTTAAACCACTTCAATTCAGATATTATTTTTTCCATTATGTCCTTTATCAACATTGTCATCAAAGTATGTAATATCCACAATAATGATTCTGTGATTCATCGACAATTCTGTCATTAATAATTATTATTTTCCCAAAATTTAAAGGCATTACAATGATATGTATTTGTGGTGAATTATTATTATTATACCTTACAATTATAAAATAAATGTCGTAACCGTATAATTATGGTACGTGTGAATTATAAGCGTACATGCATGGCCTGTAGTGCCTATGTGTATGTACACATAAGAAGATTATCAAAACCGTACGTGTGGATGCACATTGTCATGTATATACGTATAACCCCAACATCTGGAAATGCTATAGTATAATATATACAGGCCATGTGGTGAACAATGATATTCACTGTCACAGGTCACCATGATGAGGGTATTATACGCATGCACAGCCTTACTAAGCTATTGTCTTATTACACTGCAAATACGCATGTACGTATATACACCCTTCTTGAGGCTCTACTGTATAGCAGGAAATTTTCGCGGGACAAAATTTTCGCAGTTGACCTAACATCCATGCACGAAAATTTTATCTGCAAATTAGGCGTTCTTGCTATTCTGTTGCATGACTCTGGCCAGCATCCGTGAAAATTTTCTCTGTGAATTTTCAATTTTGGAGCCATATCCGCGAACATTTTGTCCCACGAAAATTTTCCTCTATACAGTACATACAAACCTTAGCTTGTGGTGAACCAGGTGTGGAGGTTTCATCACTGGTCACCATATACACACATGCATATTATTATAATGTTCTGACACACTGTATATAATTATAGTATGTCATCTTGCATGTGGCTAACTACAACATAATGACAATTTTATTATGAGTTTTTGCCACCAATCACCAGGAAAGGCCTTATAATTTAGAGTGTCCATTATAATAACACAGCAACGTGATAATGTAACATGTACACGTACAAATGTACTCCTCCATGTACACCTATCTTGATGGCCAGCCAGGTACATTATATCTTTTGTTATTATCAGTCATAATATTAATTATATGTACACCACGTGCACCACACGAATGCAGTCTCCATGTATAGTGTCCCGCGAGTTCCCATTATTACACTCTTCAGTACGTCAACTTATATCAACTCTGCTACAGTACAGCACCTTTGTATAAAGCCCATGTCCACAGGGGCCACCTTATCCTGGTACTGATCTTCACATTAGGTAGATTTCACTTATGCTTTACGTATACAGTGTACATGTCGATAGAATGGCAGGCCTATATACATATAATAATATATCTCGGCTATAGACCAGTCAGATTTGAATCATTTACTCTTGCCAATAATGATTGTAGGTGATAACTTTATGCCTAAATCTGTCATGATTATTATAACACACGTACAGCATGCATGTCTTAATTTTCTGACTATTTAATAACTATTTTTATATATTATATATAAACGACCGCCATTTTGTTTTCTCGTCATCCCTACAGAGTGCTATTACACCATATAATACGTATGTGATCCCTTGCATTTGAGCATTAATAATATACTATGTGTGGTATATAATATATCTTCTTTGTATTCAGAGTGTATAATATACGTACTTTCTAATGCAATATAATATAATATGTTATTAATTTATAGTACAGTAAATACAATCGATTCATTATTAATACGTTACATAATATATATCAATAAAATAAAGCATTTCAATGCATTGGAAATAATATAATTATATTCCTATTATTAAAATTAGCAATTATAAATATTCATACTATTATCTTTAACACAGAAAGTAAAAATAAACATACATGTACACTGTACTGCATAAGGACTACGATAGGAATTTTTGTTTGATTTCCAATACCACTTGAATCATTTCGTCGATGAGAGGAACTGATGACCATTCTCCATTCAAATTATCAAACACATTGGACACAAAGTACTCCAACTGCTTACGGCCCACGGGCCCTAAATAAGCAACACCTACCTCACTAACCAGGACTACTATCTTGTCACGAAGGTGTTTGGGCTTGTTGTACATCTCGATCCATGTCAGCAAGAGGGAGGCGTACACACATGGATCACTACCACCCTTGAATGGTGTACTTACATATTCTTTATAATTGTTGACGAGTGTGCTGATCTTCCCATCAACATATTCCACCAATAAACTGGATTTTCCACTCACACATCTTGCTAGGATGGATAATATGTCCCTCTGGTCAATGCAAGCTTGGTGGCAATTCTGCCTCTCCCACTCTGTATAACGCCGACCTTTCTTCCTCAATCTTTCCTCATCGTACTTGGCAACCATGTCAGGCACGTCCTCGTCTCTCATTCCTGGCGAGTTGAGATTG
>OZ026557.1:3180000-3207500 GCA_964020155.1 Chondrilla cf. caribensis | reverse complement strand
GTGGTGAAGCACAATCGTAGTGGGAAAAGTGTTGATGTGTTCCTTGGTACAATAATGGCCTCGTGGAGAGAGTGGATCTTTTGCAACCAGCCATTTTGGTTTTTGGTAGGTCTTTACTTGTACGTAATTTGTAAGCCGAACAGTACAAACAGTGCATATGGATGTACATATTCACATTCTCTATATACGTACATATGTACATACTGTATTAGAATATAGTACATACTCTACTATACTACATATGTATGTACAAACTATTCGTACATACATGTATTTTATTTCTGTACATCAATCACTGGGCCAAGACCTGCATATGTCCACATTGTCATTGGTGGCTAGATCATTACATTACGTTGTAACAACCACATGGTAGTTGCTGGACAATCATGTACAGTAATTGTGTGTGTATGTACCTGAACATCTACAGTGACATACATTGGCATGAATGAAAATGGTTGTGAGTACTTCAATGTTGCTACCAAATACTAATGTGTGCACTTTAATGTATGCTAATGTATCTGCTAAAAGGGCTAAATGGAATTGTGTTCCTTGGGTGTTTTGATACAGCATTTTGAATCTCACTCCACCTCTGTAACCTGAAACCCTCATGGTCCAACGTACTTAATAGTCCAACCACACTTTGAAAGGATACAATACAATGTTTCATATGAAACTTGTTAAACCTTCATAATCTGACATATTTTATTCCCCCTAAGAGTGTTGGATTATCTAAACTTTCTGTCCTCTAAATTGTTGCAGACAGTAACATGTCATCATGTACATCATCTCATTCCATTCTATTTCTACACAGGTACGACTTTTGGATATTTTTTATGAAGTAGGACCTAAGGTTCTGTACCGCATGGCTCTAGGCTGCCTTGTTCTGTATGTGGATAAGAAGCTTCTACCTCCAGGTGGGTGGTGTGGATCGTACTGTGTGTTCAGAACGTGTACACAATGTCCTAGTACTGGGAATCGGGTGTAATTTACAAATCAATTAGTGCATTGTAACTGATGTATTAATCGTTTGATTGGCGGAAGTAATTGAGTTGGCGTAGCAGAACTACTTTCACTTTATTAGGCTATGTAGTCTCCCAATAGACTTGAGGTGGAGTCCTTTTACACATTTCAGATACTCGTGAAGTACTAATCAAATCCATTGAGTGAAAGCTGTTGGTAATAAGGTGGAATATCGTCCTGTTTTACCCACTAAATTACTTCCTGTGGTTAATCAATTTGCTCACACAACTAGTGGTGATTAGATTTCAAAATCAAAATCTGATTACCGTCAAATTATTATTCGATCAATTGGGATCATTAATCAATTAAAACCAGCACTACAGTACGTATGTACACTGTGTTCTATGCCCGTATCTAGAGATATTTCCAAGTATGCTTTATGCCACATTGCTACATACTGTAAAAGCCCTAAAATTGTAAAATATCCTTTGTGTGTACACTGTATGTATGTACGTATATGGCTTGTATTGGTATATGTACATAACTATACTATTGTGTAACTATACATGTACGTAACTATGCACTAATATACTGTATGTACAGATTTATGTAACTTGTGTGAATGGAGTTTTCTGAAACTGTACATTTGTTGCAATTGAATACAACAACTTATAAGTCATACTCACTCTACAGTTTCTATTCAACAAGACACAGTGTGTCTACACTTACTGTACACAAAGTTGTGCACTCTGTGTAGAAGTGTTTTCACATACAGTTCAAGTCTTTGTATGTACGTACAGAGGTTTCAGCTTCACCTCTTCTCACTGGTGTACATTATCACCTTCACAGGTAGCGGTCTTCCAGTCAACATTGCGACTGACCTTCCTGAGTTTTTAAAAGGCCTAACATGGGAAGGGAGAGGGTTGTGGTTCAAAGTGAGTTTCACCCACGTACACGTACGTACCTGTCATGCTTATGACAGTGGCCACATATATACGTATAGTACTCATGTTCATTACTGCCATTTATGTATCAGTGTATTATGGTATGTATAGCATACACTGATTGATATGTTGTGGAAAGTATTCATTACATATAATATTATGTACCATACCCACACTCACACCCACAGCAACAGAAGCAGCACACATGCGCGCATGCACACACACACACACACACACACACACACACACACACACGTGCATACAAAATATACCAACCTTTTGCATATGCTTAATATCATATATGTACTTTTGTCTGTTAGGCAGCTATGTCCATCAAACTGCCCCGTCAACACTTGAAGCAAGTGTTCTTCACTGAGCTGACAGCCCTACCCCCTCCTGACCTCATATCACAACATGAAACCAACCGGCAACCCTCCAAGCAAACGGAAGAGGAATTTGCTCTCGATCTGACTGACCACATGAAGAGCAGTATGGCTGGTGAACATGGTCACTGGAAGAGTATATGGAGCTGGATTCCCGAGTGGGCAAAGATCATGCGTCCTCATCCCATCTACAAAGCCTCCAGTGATGGCTACAAGTAAGTACACACTCATTCAATGGAACCTGTTTAATAGTACCAACTGCTGAATAGAAACAATGTCTACAATAACAATTACATTTTGTCTGTCAATAGTACATAGTTCTATTATGTATTCAATATTGAGGAAACCTTACTTTTAAGGAAGTAAATTGAGGTCTCATAGTTTTCACAATTGCTGGGCTCCACTGCATACACACCCAACCATGTGCATCTAGGCAAAGGGAAACAGTACACCAAGCTGAACTCTGATCCCTTACTGAACATGAAAGGTACTATGTTTGCTTGTGGGTTGGTGTTGTTAACACATTTCAGAGAAATGTACTGTATCAACTAATCCATTGTAGTGTTCATTTAGAGTTTGGTTATAGTGGGACTCACACAAAACCTTGATAAGAGTACCATTGTTTGTTCTATCAGCTCACCACACCAGTCACAGCTAGGTAACAAGTAGAGATAAAATGAGACTTCTTCGCTCACACTCGAATAGTCTTGCAAACAGCTTCATTCGTGTTAGTGTGTTCCAAGTGCACCAAAGCATGTAAACACATGAATGATTGGCTGGTAGTGGGGACGAAACATGTTTGGACTTTTCTGTTGGCTAGACCACTGTGTACACTGTATGTATATTGCTTGTATTGGTACATGTACGTAACTATTCATTTACGTAACTACAGTAACTGTATACATTTACGCAACTATGCATTAATATACTGATTTACAGATTTATGTAACTTGAGTGGATGGAGTTTTCTGAAACTGTACATTTGTTGCAATTGAATACAACAACTTATAAATCATATTCACTCTACAGTTTCTATTCAACAAGACACAACGTGTCTACACTTACTGTACACAAAGTTGTGGACTCTGTGTAGAAGTGTTTTCACATACAGTTTAAGTCTTTGTATGTACATACAAAGGTTTCAGCTTCACCTCTTCTCACTGGTGTACATTATCCTACATATCATACATTATCATACATAGTGCTGTATTAATACCTGTATGTGCTTTGTGTTGATAGCCTGAGATCCGTTTACCGCAAAGCTGCTGATAAGTATCCACTGTTACTGTTGGTGAAAACCAAGAATAAAGAAGTGAGTTAAGCATGAATACTCACACTTGACATATGTAGTACATGTAGTAGTTATACCCCGTTATTCCTAGCACTTAGTGCATCCGCACAGTACACACCGAAAGCAGGGTATAACAAGTATGTACCCCGTAGGCACATTCATTAATACAGGCTGGTATCAATGGAGGGTTTCAACAAAGAACAGTAAGAAGTAGTGCTGAGACGATTAATCGATTAATCAATCGATTTTCATTTCAAATCTGATTATCGATAATAGCGCAAGCAAATCGATTAATCACAGGAAGTAATTAAGTGATTAGAACAGGATTGCACCCCCACCTTATTACCCAGAACCTTTATTCATGGGTTCAATTTCGTACCTGAAATATTAGAAGGACTCTATGAACTTCACTTCATGTCTATTGGATGAGTACTCCATCTAATAAAGTGGGATTGGTTTCCGGCCACGCCCACTTAATTGCTTCCGGTGATTAATCGATAAATCAATCGGTTGATATGTACTGATAATCGTTTTGAAAATTACAGCCGATTCCCAGCCCTAGTAAGAAGGCTTAATAACACTGCAGCAATTGTCGTTAAATTTTATACTCCGAGGCTTGTTGATTCGGCAAGTTCCCACTTCCATTTGTTCGTTTGGTAAATTTAAGGCTCCTGGGTTCAGCAAGTTTCCTCGTTTTTTTCAGTGAATATTCTGAGGCTTGATGGATTAATAGTGCCACTTACAAAAACTGGGGTACATCACAAATGTACCCCAATACACTGTGAGTGTACTCCTGTCGGTGCTTTTGTAGTTTATTGAAAACGACAAGCATCAGGGTACATATCTATGTAGACACCCAGATACATGTGGAGTACACAACCGCATTATGTGCACTTGTATTACGTAACACAAATGCATGCACACACATGAATGCAAGCGTGCATGCCCCCCCACACACACACGCGAATGAATACACACACACACACACACACACACACACACACACACACACACACACACACACACACACACACACAAACACACACACAAACACACACACACAAACACACACACACACACACACACACACACACACACACACACACACACACACACACACACACACACAAACACACACACACACACAAACACACACACACACACACACACACACACACACACACACACACACACACACACACACACACACCTCATTACCTCTTGCCCATACACACATACTCTTTTTTTCACACCTTGTGCATGTATTGTACATAATACTCAACATCTTTGCATTGCATACTAGTTTTCCTGTACATGAAGTACACAATCACCCGCTTGCAGATTATAGGGGCCTTTATTTCAAGTACACTCGATGAGAGACACAGTGTGAGCCAAAGCAAGTTCTTTGGTTGTGGAGAAACCTTCCTCTTCTCTCTGGAGCCAGTGTCCTCCTGCTACCAGTGGTCGGGAGAATCCGACCTCATCTTACTAGCTAAAGACGATGAATTTGCTGTTGGAGCAGGAGGAGGGTAGGCTGACTGTACATTATAGATGTATGTATTCTGTTTCTAAACTGTTGATATCCATACAAACATATAGTATTGATGTGGGTGTTTATCACTTTACAATGTACATGTCAAGTTTATGTTCATATCATAAGAAATTTGTGTGAGTCAATTTTGAATGTGTACTAGTACGTAAGTTATTGTATGTAATGGTATGGATGTGATGAAATATCAGCTTAGACTGGCAGCTTTGCCATTATCAACCTGATTAGTGTGGCCTTTTATATTACATCCTTTATTACCCAACATTATTATATAATACATTATTTATTATTTTCACATAATGTCATTACCCCCCCCCCCCCCCATGTACATTTACATGGCTTCACATATAGATTGTTTTTATGTGGCTTCACTTGTATGGTGTTCTTTTAGTTTACATAATATGTACATCCACTGAAACAACAAACAGTGACATTGCTGTACTCCACTGTACTGTATACATCCATTCTACATGCACAGGTCCTATGGATTGTGGATTGATGGTGATCTCAACCACGGGTCCTCTTCCCACTGTACGGCTTACCAGAATCCCCCTCTTGTGGAGAGTGGACAGTTTGACATTGTCAACCTGGAACTATTAGCACTTCAATGAATTTCCATTAATGTTCATTTTATGTAGTCATTATTGATGAAAATGTTGTACCATGTTACTATAAAGAGGAAGTTACAATAATAATATGTACTGTATCTCAAAGTCATTGTTTTACGTATATAATATAGTTATTTGTTAGTGATATATATAATGTACTTTTATAATATTAATATTATATACATGCATGTATAATCACATACGTACATATAATGTGGTTATAATAGTATTATTTTATAATAATACTATATATACGTATACACACTTATAGCTGCTATATATATATATATATTATTATTATTATGTAAAATTACAGGTACTTAACTGAATAAACAATGATAGAATAATAATGATAATAATTACAATAATTTTTATTACTGATCATTATCATACATAAAAATAATAATATATAATTACAATAATAATAAATATAATTATTTAACAGAGATGACAACAATAAAGAAAACAATAGCAATAACAAACAAACACACACAAGAATATGATAATAATAAAAGAAAATAATACTAAGAACAAGGATCTAGTCACCGAGATCTGGGCAGCGCGGGGAGCCCAGCACTGAAATAGCATTCCCTGTTTGGATAGCTACTGAGAGCCTCTGCATCAAGAAGGAAAACGACTGAGGCTCTCCTGTGACCATCTTAATGCGGCAGCCTAGGTCTTTCAGGAAGGACATTGAATCCGGGCCAATAGAGCCAGAGGTTTCAAAAGCTATTGGTTGGAAAGAATAGCTGTGCTCAAGATGGAAGTACTTCTTTACCTTTTCTCCCTCTGCGAAGGCAGCAGCTGCGCCCGCTTCTGTGGAGCATCTTTGCCTGTGGGAAAGACAGAAGCTGTCCACACAAGTGACGTCCCAAGCCAAGAATTTGCCCTCAGACCATGGGACCATGGTGACGCCATCTGGACGTTTGCCGTCGGCTCGGTGGAGACCACTTGGTTCCAACCGAGAAGGTATCTTTGCTGTGGCCAGGGAGTGGTAGATAATGGAGTTGAGAGAGTTGTGGCGTGCAGTGCGGCCCTTACTTGATTGGCAAGACAAGCCGTGGTGACCCAAATGATCTGCATCCTTGCTGCATAACTTGCAACTGTGAGGTTGGCAAATTGTGGTCCCCAATCTAAGGCCGATGGCAGTACGAATTGTGTCGTTAGACATTCGTAGGCCTAGGGATGAAATGGGTGGAGTGTTGAGCCAAGCGCCAGAATAGCTAGAGGCAGCTGCTAAGAGGCGGGCTTTAGAGACTTCGTCACTGCAGTTGGACAAGATAGAATGGAATACATGATCAACTCTTGGTTTATCCCATGACTTCTGTAGGTGGCGTGAGCTGCAGATGGGGAGAGGGGTGTCATCAGGGAGGCCAAGCCGCCATGTGGAAAGGGCTGCATCCCTTGCACTGTAAGTGCTGGGTGCCGTGCATGTTGGAAGCAGCTGTTGCACTAGGGTGAATGCTCCATCAGCAGAAGCCAAAAAGGCAGATGGTGCAAGATGGACAGCACTCCTGAGCCCTAGGCCGCCAGAACCGACTGGTAGAGATGCTTGCAGCTGAGATGGGTCACCTGGTCTTAAAGCAGTATTTGTAATCCTGGAGGCAATAGAGAAGAGTAAAGCATCCCAGGATTCCAGGAGGGGTGATGAAAAAGCTGGGGATGTGCGTAGTAGGTGCAGAAGTTTAGGGATTGCGAGTGAATGGCGCAATATTGTGATGGCGTCGTGCGCTTGAAGGTGGCAGAGGCGCTCCCCAACAAGCCTTAGCTGATTTATTTGGTTGTCAAGACTAGCTATCATGGAGTTGCTTCCCAATGGAGATCCCAACAGAATGGCATCCTGGGGGTCAGTAGAGCTCAACCCTGGGAAGGAGGAAGTCATAACTTCTACAGCCGATTGGTCACGGGCGATCAGTTCTGACTTTGACATGTTTAAGCTCAGGCCCAGGGCTTGTCCTTGCTCCCTGATTTTTGTTAAATCCAAAGTCAGTGTTTCGATGTCTCCACCCATGGTCCCATCATCCAAGTAGAAGGCCTTGAACTCTGACCTCAGACTGGATACTAGCTCATGCGTTGTGAGACAAAACAACATTGGACCCAAAGGATCCCCCTGTTGGATTCCTTCAGATGACAACAACTGTTGTCCCCCCCACAACAAGGTTGACGGGGAGGAATAGGCGGAGTGTACGAATGGCAGGAGGTCTGGGATGTACGCAGTGGTAGCTTCTAGGATCTTGTCGCGTCTAATGCTATTAAAGGCACAAGTCTATTTTAAGCAGAGCTTTATGTGATGGTTGCTGGTCCATGTAGATTCGGGCAGCATGGACAGCTGCTTCGACTCCCCTGGGGACTCCAAATCCCAATTGGTGTGGGGACAGGAGTTACGGAATGGACTCCAGTGCATGGTGGCAGGCGCATTTGGAAGCCAATCTCCTTAGCGTGCACCCCACAGCTATGGGGTGGATTCCTCCGTCTTTCTTTGATAAGGCAATTAGGTTTGCACCAAAGAAAAGGGGGCGAATGGATGGTGGAGTTCTACCTTCCAGAATCAAAGTTATCAGACCAACTAACGAGGACAATAGGGGTGCACTACCTTCACCTGCGGTGGGGCCTGTCAGATCCTTAAGGTGTTGGGGAAGGAGGCCATCGGGCCCCCCTCCTGACCCAGCAGGGAATGTTGTAATTGCCTTCAGGATATCCTCTGTGGTGATAGGGAATGGCAATGGGGAGCTGAAATCTATCTTGGCTATTTGGGAGTCAGGATGAGGGGGAGGGTGCTTTGCCCTTAGGGCTGCCAAAGTATAGCTGTTGTATGCAGCAAACACATCCTCACTGCAGGCTAACCTGACTGCACCTTTGTAGTCACTCTCTTCAAGCTTGCTTGAGACCCTGGCCGCTAGTTGATCGATGGATTTATTCATCGCACATTTCTCAGGGCGTCGAAGCGGCTGAGCAGTGGGTACACTGGTTATGAGGCTACCTGGTTCCTGGAGGACTTGTTTGTTGACTAGAGAAGCGAGATTCCAGCGCTTCCCGCCCCTAGATGGAGTGGCCAAACACTTCTTTGGGAACGACATAAGCCTTATCCACGAAGGAATGTCGTTCTGGGTGACCACTTGTTCGATCAGAGAAGCGAGCTTCCTAGCCACGGTTAATCTGGATTTGCGAGGGACTCTTTTCAAGACCTTTTTCGGCTGGCTCAAGAATGTAACTAGGGATCGAGCGGGGAATCGGCAGGGTTAGGTGTTGGAATCACAACTGTATCACCTCTGGGTATCGGGGTCGCGTTTGCACAACGGCTAGGATTAGACAGGGAAGGCCAACAATCAATGCACGGCAAACCCTTTTTCACACATTGGCATCTGACGCATCTTCCATTTTTCATACAGGTGCAGCATCGCGGTGCATGTCTTGGTTGAGATTGTGATCGCAAATCAACTCTGGCGGGTTGAGACGCCATCTTGTCTTACGCCATTTTATTAGCAGCCCTATATATATATATATTGGCATAATAATAAGTACTGTACTGGTATACATGATATAATAATATTATTGCATGGAACTTGAGAGTGAGTAGCAATAATAATTATTGTATTATGTATAATATGTATGTATGCAACATTAATTGAAGTATAAATATAATAATTATATTATAATAATATAGTATAATATAGTATTAATAAATTATTTTTATAGATAAACAAGAACGGTACACCCTTGCATCTCTGTCCATAGTCTATAGTCTTATTATGGTTTATAAACTTGATAGTTGTGGTCCGACTTATTGTATAATGTTATTATTATGTACAGTAAAATCTCGTTAATCCACCACCACTTTATCCGCCACCATTTCCCAGTACCAATATAATGTACATGCAAGTACCAATGAATATCCAGTTAATCCACCAAACTCGTTAATCCACTATATTCTTTGAAAACGAATTGTGGTAGATTAACGAGTATTCACTGTATATGCAATGCCATGCTATTTGTTACTCATCGACAAGGTACATTGTATTCAAATGCACATTGATCACAATACACTCAATTGAATTGAATTGAAAATCAGTCAGGCCACAATCAGTGTATTACTGAAATGAATGCTATACAATTATACCATTCATAACAGTAATTGAAATAACAGCATGATAACCTTTTCAATAGCTTGCAGAATCGAAACTATAATTCTGTTTACACATTAGTATTCATAACGAAGGGACACAACACACGTGAAGAGACACATGCAACACAAGTGAAGGGACACAACACGGAATGGACACAGCATACGTGAAAGGACACAACATGGAATGGACACAGCATACGTGAAAGGACACAACATGGAATGGACACAGCATACGTGAAAGGACACAACATGGAATGTACACAACACACGTGAAAGGACACAGCACACGTGAAAGGACACAACATGGAATGGATACAACACACGTGAAGGGACACAACATGGAATGGACACAGCACACGTGAAAGGACACAACACACGTGAAAGGACACAACATGGAATGATCATGAAAAATTGTCAATGACGACAGAGAGATCCAATACTGCACACGTATGCAGTCATATCAGAAAATCTAACCAGCTGTTATGTGTGCATATGTAAGTAAATGTCCTGATTAACATAATAATGAATAATTCTTTTTAAACTATAACTAATAACTATTATATTGATATTCACAGTTCTTATTCCTTGGATTGATATTCATAGCAGGTCATGGATTTTACAACTGACACAATACCGCTTACCAATGAACTAAATTACTAACATTCAAACTGATCATTTTCAAAATGTGCAGTGTATAAAAGGATACGATAATGCATTCACATTAGTCCCACCTAATCCCAAGGCAATGTTAACGTGCAAGTGTACTCGCTACAGTGCGGCTCTCCTTTTAGCATTAGCCACCATACTCTGTGGAGTATATGTGCGAGGGCAACACACCTACTGGATAGCACCTGATGTCACACAGTGCAGAGATGGGAGACTTTGTCAAACTCTTGAGAACTACACAAGACACAATGCTTCCCTCTTCTCAACGTCACACACAAAATGGATATTTCTTCAAGGAGAACATCATCTGAAAGGCAACATAGAGATCACAAATGCAGTGAATGTCACATTAACTGGTGAGCACTCTTGTTGGAGGCATACTAGGGAACTGTGTAGTACCATTATTGTACATAAAATGGGATCCACCATTGCGTCAAACAAACATCTTAAATCAGTTTATCGAATTCATGTTGACAACACAACCAACTTCACACTCAGTCAAATCAACATATCATACGATTCTGATTCTGTGGTGACTGATAACATTGTGTATGTATACAAGAGCAAAATTGGTCTTAATTATGTATACAATGTACACGTGTACTCTGTATTTGTGTACAACATGTCTCTCTCTATGCTCTATCCAATGGGAAATATATTAATGCAAGAATTTCATACAAATGCCAACTTGTCAATTTACATTGTAAACAGAACATCTGAGACACAAGATGCAATTGGCAATGAGGACAGTTCCAATACTGAGCAATTCGTAGCAACTCTCAACTTATCCGATTCATCATTCATGTCATCGGGTACAGACACATTGGAGATGTATATAGAATTCCAGTGGTTTGCTACAGTGAATGTTGAGAATTGTAACTTCACTAACTCAAAAATTGAACTTAGTACCATAGGGCCCAGATATCTGATGTTCTCCAATAATCACTATCCATATCCTACAAAAAGGGAATGCTACAATATTTCCTCTTGTGCTGTAATTGTGAATATCATTAATTGTACATTCTCACGTATTCGGTCTCAGACTGGTGTTTTACAGCTTTCTTTATTCATGTTTTCAGAAATTAATAAAGTAACTATTTTAAACTGTAGATTTACAGATAATAATGTAAAAGATGTGATTTTCATGAGAGTTTCACAACCTGCTTCAGTAGTTTTGGAGAATGTACTTTTCCACAAAAACTTTAACAGGCAAGGATATGGTTCAGTTATTTGGATGGAAAGCCATGCAGCATCTGAGAATATGAGTCGGCCAGAAAGTCAATTAATCCCTAAAGTAAAAATTTGCAACTGTAGATTTGTGTATAATTGGCTTGCTAGAATTATTGGATACAGGAAAGCTAAATTACATGAACCTATTAACCTTCTTCCTGCATTATACTTAATTTTTCAAGGCCAAAACCTATTTCAGAGAAGCAAAATATTGTATGTGATGGATTTGGAAGATACTTTGATTTCATTAGAGGAAAACTCAAATGTAGTAATAAAGGAAACCATTACATCTATTTACACCCCCCCTAATCAAGTGCATGTGTTGATAAAGATGTCGCCAGCTTCTATAATTCTACTCCATAACAACTCAGAACTGATAATGGTTGATAATGATGATGATATCATTAGTCTGTTTATTGATAACTCACTAACACAAGAGGAATTTGTTCACTGCTATGTATACAAAGAGGATGGATGCAATGGGGGATGTATATTTCAGTTTGTTGATGAGAACGGAATGTACATTAATGAAGGTAATCTTGAGTTCTTTTATGCCAGCATTGTGCTATCACGTAAATCAAAAAAAAAAAGCTATTTCCAAAAAGCAACTACTAATCTACAATGCTCATCTTCAAAATTGCACACTAAGATTACGCACAGGTAATAAGATTATGGAAGAACGTGATAAACAGAAACACCTGAAACTTGACTCATGGGATGAAACCACCATAGGATCGTCATGCTATTACATATGCTTGTGTGACCCAAATGAGCCTCGAAAGAAGGACTGTTCCACAGAATTTCTCAATGAAGCCACAGGTTTATCCACTCTATTGTATCCAGGAACAACTGTGAGCTTGTCATTTGTAGTGTTAGGAGATTATGGAATTCAACAGGAAGCTAGTTTGAACTTACGGATGAAAAATGCACCTGGTTTAGGGGTTAGAAACGCACACAGCATTGCCAGCTGTGCCGATTTGGCTTCCTTTCAAATTGGCATGCCTGAATCTGATCCCAGCATGATAATTGAAATAATGGTTTCACTGTTTAGTAATCCTCATGAGAAATTACTTGGATCCATCACAATTCGGGTTAGTGATTGCCCAACAGGTTTTCAACTGTACACATCTACCAACAATGCATGCAACTGTACCCAGATATTATCAAATCATCGCTTTCAATGTACTATCACAGTCAGTATATTACAAGCAAGAATCACATACAAGCCACCATCAGACAGCTATTGGATGGGATACTGGGAAGGACAGATGGTTTTTGCTAATAACTGTCCTTACTGTAACACATTCAATTCTACTCTATCAACAACTGGAATCACACCAGAATACATCAACACAACAAAACAGTGTAACCCCAATACCAAACGACAGGGGCTTCTTTGTAGTCAATGTACTCATGGAATGAGTTCACAGTTTGGATCATTTTACTGTGCTGAATGTACATTTGTTGGACTACTACTAGTACCTCTTGGAGCTATTGCAGGAATTCTACTCATTGTCATCCTCTTTTTATTCAACTTCACGGTTCTTCAAGGAGACATTGTTGGAATAGCCTTTTATGCCAATGTTGTTGGGATTATGGACGATTTTCTACTGAAATACTCGCTTAGACCTTTCTATGTCCTTTTGTCGCTCATCAACTTAGGATTTGGATTTGAAACATGCTTCTTTGATGGAATGGATGAGTTTGCAAAGGCTATCGTTCAATTTGTATTTCCATTTTACTTATTTTCTCTCCTTATTATCATCATCATAGCTGCTCACAAATACAACCTTAAGATATTCCATGTTCGATTTGTAGCAAGAAGATCAGTTCCAGTGTTGGCTACCATCATGTTGCTCACCTTCTCCGGGCTCATCAATGCTGTCATCTATGGACTACAGTACACCACCATCTACAATGTAGACTCGGACAATCACAAACTCGTTTGGCTACATCAACCAGAACTAGAGTACTTCAAGGGGAAGCATATTGCCATTGGAGTCCTGTGTCTTCTTGTTCTCCTCTTCTACCTTCTTCCACTCACAATAGTCACACTCTTTGGAGATTTGTTCAGAATACGCTCACGTAATCTATGGTTCAGTCATTTCCTAGATGTTTTCCATGGGGCATTCCGATACCCATTTGGATTTTGGTTTGGGACCAGGTTACTTCTCAGAATTATATTCATTGTTCTGAACATTGCTACGAGCACACATGTTGTAGCATATACCATCTTTCTGGTCACTGCATCCATCTTACTCCTGCAGTTGTGTTTGGAACCATTCAGAACGGACAATATCATTATATACAGACCGGATCCAGAAAGAAAGATGACTAGAAAAGATATGTTGAAAGCAAAAATATCAAAAATATTCAGGCCTAAAATCATTGACAGCTTGTACTTGTTCAATATCTTATTTATCATTTTAGCTGTGGCCATGTCGAATGACATCAGCTCAACCTACACGACTGTTGGGGTATGTCTGTCCATATCTCTGGCGTTAGCTCAACTTGTTGCTGTCACAGTCCACCATGCCTACCACTACTTCCCTCTACCAGACAGCACACAACAGAGAATGGAAGCACTTCGGGAGAGATTCATCGACTTCAAAACAAGAATGAGAGAAAGGAGGATAGCCAGAAGGAACCAGAGAGAACCTCCTGACACCACTCCAGTGCAGATCACCTACTTGTCTGCTAGCATGTGTTTCAACAGCGAAGAGTACACCAGTAGTAGTAGTAGTGAAGAGGATAAGAGTGACAGTGAAGGGAGTGAAGACAAGATGAATCAGAGAGAAACCAGTCTGTAGTGGTACCAGACAGTTTCACAGCAATCATCAGAACAGTGTGGAATTTATTAATCAGCTTGAACTACATACTTACATGCACTTCACTTCATCAATGACCACAATGTATAAGCTAGTATAGTGAATTAGTATATGACATTGTGTATGTACATTTGTGTAATACATGTGTTGCTTGTGCATTAGTACTATTCACAATTATAATCATTAATATTGTCCACTGTTCATTATTATATATTATCATAATAGTACTACTAGGTAATTATACTCATGTATGCATTCATGGATTCCAATTCTGAATCAATGATCATTACCGTGTTGAGGCATGTACGTACCTCTGGATTCGATTAAAATATAATTATTATGCAGGTGTTAGTCCCTTTAGGCCCATAATCTTATTAAATTTGTCATATACTGCCCTATATAGTGCCAGTGAGCACTAAACAGCTATAGCTTAAGCTAGGGCATGATACTGTAGAAATCTTGAAGCTTCAATAACGGAAGCCTATACGTAACTTAGTTATATAAACTGTATTCATAACAGTATAACTCTATAACTTGAAGGCATGAGAAGTGTTGTTAACAGTATCTTGGGAATATGAAACAATTCAAATTAATGGAAGTATGAACCCCTATAAATTATTTGCAAATCGTTTTATATGACTGTGATTGTACACTAGTCTATACAATCATAATAATATTATAGCATAAAAATTATTAATAGTGAATATTGGGACCACTACAGCAGCTGTACGTGGCAAATAAAAAGCAATAGGAAGATTTTTCTTCAATGGATCAGAGTACTATATAAGGGTTGTAAACTTGTCTATTTGTCTAATTTCAATAGTATATATATTATTAATAGCACATTTATGGTTGGAGTTCTTGCTATACCATGCAATATATATTATACCTGCAGCATGAATCCTGGACAGATTATGCAATATAATATATTCCTAATAAAGCAGTGACTGTCTTACAAATGTAAATACCAGTGCAATATCATAAAATACAGGACATCTCCATACTCATTATGCAGAGAGAATCAACAGAGGATACTTTCACAGCCATTCACCACCAGACCCAAAACCTCTCCATATAACATGCCGCTATACTGTTGTAGCTGATATTGAAATATTAGATAAATAATATAAAAGAAATGGTATAATATTATAATTAAGAGTTTGAAATTCGTCACCATTGACATTTCTTTTGCTTCATTATCTCTCGTAGAAATACTGTTGCGTAACAACTAGTATCTAAGGTTACTTTGAAGAAAACAGAGTCACTCTTAGGCAGAGATGTCACATGTTGATCATGTGACAAGGGTACTCTTGGTAAAATCTTCCATGATAAGTTCTTCGGGTAACTGAGCAACTTACGGTAACTACCAGGTACAGCCAAACTGAGTGGCTTCATCCTACGTGTGTGGAGAAATGAACATAAACCCTCAGCATGATGAGTCACATTGTGCACATAGGAATAGTGTGTGCATGTGGATAACAATGTATTACTATCCACAGAACTCACTTGAATGAGGCAAACGTGAGGCCAGCTGCTCCTAAGAGTTGTAAAATCCTGCAATAATGAAAGGTCATAGGGTTAATGTTAAACCTGAAACCACGTTCAAAAATTAATTTATTATGTACATATTCCCATAGATAATCTATACATACATTGCTACATACGTATGTACGTACCTACGAATATATTAATGTATACACAAATCACTCCATACCCCAAAATACTTACATGCACAGTAACACATAAAGCCATACACCACTTACATATCTCCAACACTATGTTTTGGAAGTGAAGTGTTCACACCCACCAGAGGCAGAACAACATCAGACAAAGAGTACTTTTTCTCGGAAATATCACTTGCTGTGACTACACGTATGCTCCTAGTGGAGAAGGAATGATGCAGTGTGCTTACACAAATCAAACTAGCAACACAAGTTACCACTCAGTTGCACAAACTGAAAATTGTGAAAAAAGACAAAAATTGCACACTCAGTTACACAATCATGCAAATTACACAAGGCATATAAATTACAAAACAACTCGTTATGCATAACAAACAAATTTCACATAGTAAATGAAGTTACACAAACACAATTATTCAACTCACGATTCCCCTGGCTTATCTGTTGCAGTTTCCACTAAATCACCCTCCACAATGTCATTACCATAGCAACGTAGTCGGTAAGTTACCAGGTGATTCCAAACGAGACTTGTGAAGCTGTGAACGTACATTAACCTCATTCGATATGGTACATTGAGGAGGGCTTTGGTACAACCAAACTACACACAAAGTATTGAAAACATAATGTGGTGGGCAGCATTGTCACCAGTACAGCAACTGGTATACCTCATCAAACCCATATCTCTGTAATGCTTTCAGTACCATGCATTCACGTGGTTTGTAGCTTGGCATTTTAGCCAAAGTTCCTTCAACGTCCCTCGTTTCTGTGAAGTACAACTTGGCCTGAGACACAGGATCATTAGCACCTAGCAGGTCAGGTTGCAGTATCATCTTTACTGCATCCATCTGTGTATACAGTACATGCATAGGTCAAAGGTCAAGCACATTACATAAGTACACCTTAATACAGTAGATATTATCAATGCATGTTGGCTGATTTTGGACAAAGTCTTGTAAAGGGAACACATACTATGATATCATAAAATTGTACTTTGGATCGATGGCAACCATTTAGTTATCAGGAATACAGAGCTCTCATAACAGCTGCCGTCCTGTACGTTTTATTAGAATTTAACACCAAGAATGATCAACAGTATTCATTTGATCTGAAGGTGTGGTCACCAAAGGGTTATGTGACCTGAGGGTGTGGTCGGTAACGAGTCATATCACCTGAGGGTGTGATCACCAAGGGATTATGTGACCTGAGGGTGTGGTCAACAAGGAGTCATCTGTTGAGGGTGTGGTCACCAAAGGGTTATTATGTGACCAGGGGGTGTGGTTACCAAGGGTTCATTTGACCTGAGGGTGTGGTCACCAATGAGATATGTGACCTGAGGGTGTGGTTAGCAAAGAACGATAATACACTTTGGAAATTTAATTAAGGTTCAACATGACCTACATTAATGTACGCATGTACATGATTACACAAACTAGAAAGGTACATAAATTTACGAATCTACATATGTCCTATACAATATACACACACTGACCCTACATCACACTGTACCACTGTACAGCCCTCACTCACATGCTGTTCTTTCAGCATTGCCAGCCCTATGTTCCACGCATTGACTGTGGCATCCTCCAATCCAAACCGCTGCTGACCATAGTAATTCACAAACCCACCTCGCTGCACACTGCTTACGGCCTTATCGATGCATTCCTCCAGAGATAGGCTTGAATCATGAGGACCAACATCTCGAAGTACAATTTCAAACTGGTTTCCACGGTGATCTCCCAAACCAAGAGGCTGATCCACGTAACGGTAATTGCTGAATTTCATTGAACCAGGTCTGTCATCATTCAGTGCATCCAGTCTAATCTTTCACAAAGAAAGATAGCAAGGAATGAGGTAGATGCATGGACATTCACTCAGTATGCATAGCTCACTCAGGTAACAGTATAGGCATACATAAATCAGGGTAAATGGTAAATACATAAGCATGGTCATATGTCGCTACCATGCAAATGTTTCAAGAATCAGCATATGTATGCATACGTACATGTGAGCACGTTTATCCATACAAAATGTTACATGTACATGGCACATTTGCACACACTAAAATTAAATACACAAACATAATACGTAAAACCGTAAACTGTAATACAAAGTTAGACATCCATCCACAATTATACTCACAGACATGCATCACACACACACATACACACACACACACACACACACACACACACACACACACACACACACACACACACACACACACACACTTGTCAGCAGTTATCCCCTTCACAACCATATTCTGAATGGTAACTGCTTTCCTATCCTTCACACCAGAATAGAAGAAGTGAGAAGGCTGGCAATGCAGAAGCTGTGACAATCGATTGATAACATCCAATGTTTCCTGTAAAACAATTACAATAAGTTTCACAACTAAAATAATTAGCACAGAAGAAAGAAGTACATTTTGACATATGTACATACATACATATCCCGATGAAGGGGAGTAAAATTATATAAAACACTTTGATGGAGGAGCATTTTCAGCAGCACTTCAAGTCAAATGTCTTTAGTAAGTATCTTGAAGGGCACACCAAATCATATCAGGGGTACTTACTATCAGTACTGTTTGACATAGCGTACATATTCATTGATATGGTACAGGTAATATACAGGACTTATTGGTTCTACCCAGGCACATATGCACAGACGCACCATACTCTCCTTCTTCAAGCAAAATTGAAGATAAAACTCTTCACTGAAGTCGTCACCATCCATTTTGCTTCGCTTCCTTCCTCCTTTCTGTCTATACCTCAAATGTATAGAGGGTCCCTCATCCTGGTCATCAAATGTTTTGGATTCGATGTAAGCACCAAACAATCTGTTTACTGTTCTGTGGATCTAACACAAAAAAACAATTCATGTTTGAAGAGAAGGTGTTAAAAATGATAATAGAATACATATTATGCATGTTATAAGCCGTGCTTCTAGGGTGTTCATGGACTTTAATTCTTCAGACATGACCAACAACTTTGATTAGCGATACACACACAGGCACATGTACACACATGCACGCACACACAGTGCAAACACAGGGGTAGACACATGTTCGTAGGCACAAATACACGAATACACACATAATATACGGACCTCTTTTCGCTTGCTCCTATCTCTCTCCACTGGTAGTTCCAATGTGCTCACGCCTGGAGGGACATGCCTGGAAGCAAACAACACCACTTCCTCACACACATCCTCTGGCAAATGCTGTACGAGTTCAGCATATGATGGATCAGCAACCACATGAACCTCAGCATCCCCCTACAGAGCATTGCCGGACAGGAAAGAATGCAGAGGAATGAACACAGAGCAGTACGTGATGCCCGTGAGTATGACAATATGAATTAGATGTGCGTATGTACTAAACAATAAAAAATATACATACTAAGTCAGTGATAATCGGGGTATTATTGAGCATTATCACAAAGAAATTGCTTCACTAGGATTTTTGACCAATGGATCAAACTGAGCCAGAAGCTGTGATGGCACTTAATAATAAACCCAACATAAACACCGTATATCCGGAAATATTGTCAGTGATTTAAATTTGGTGATTTGGCGGTCACGGACGCAACCGCCAAATAAATATTCGTCAACAGCTATCATGTGGCGCCAAATATTAACGTTATCAACACTCTTTCTGGCAAACCGCCAAATCTAAATTCTGCCAATAATGCATTGGGTCAGATTTCGGGTGAATCGCCAAATTTTATGACTGTCAATATTTCCGGATATACAGTATCTACGTACAGTAATGACACTCTTAATATCACTAAGTCCTTACTACACTGACATACTGGTTTTGACAATATTTTGTTATAATACATACATGTATGAACATACGGATACAGGAGCTATAGCAACAGCTGAAACAAACACATTCAATGCTATAACATACCTATTGTATGTAGAAGCAATAATACCAATAACAAAAAGTCAACAAAAACAAAGCTGAAAGCTACAAATGTGACAGATATGGCTATTCATTGATAAATCCTCATACACATACCGATTCTGTTTTGTGAGTGATGGTTTTCAGCACTGGATAGGTTAGACGCACAGTCCTGTGTAGAATAGTCCGTTTTCCTTTGTCATTACAGGTCCCTACATGCAAGCAAAAGTCCCAATGTGAGAAGGAATAGAGTGGTCACAACGTAGTTTATTTACAAATAGTCTATCACAACACTATATGTACAGATCTACACTGCATATTTGCAGATATGCAGTGCATTCACAGACACACAAAACACTAGTACATGCATACATTTATGAATGAACACATGCAACAAACACACACACACACACACACACACACACACACACACGCACAAACACACACACACAAACACACACACACACACACACAAACACACACACACAAACACACACACACACACAAACACACACACACAACACTAGCACTAACACCTACCAAGACTGATCACTTGATCCTCAGCAATCTTTGTCTGTCGATAGCTAGTGGATAACGCACTCAGTTTGTCAACATTCAACTTGCCTACCAAGTCTTCCAAAGTCACATCACTGTGGATAAGCTCCCTCTGAAAGCCCTCAAGTGGTACACCAGAAGTTTCTGTTTTGGATACACATGGCTTATTTCCTGAGGTTTTCACTCTCTTTGCTGTGGAGGCAGATGTACATTCTACAGGTAGAGATGGGATCAAGCGGTCATCTACGGACGCCAACACTCCATCTCGATCAATTTCAGTGACCATAAAGTCTTCCGGCCTGCATCAATAGAGTCAAACGTACAAGGTCAATAGTGGGTGTGCATTAGTGAGTGCCAGCACAAAGCATAACAAGTATGTACATAGGAAAGCATACATGCAAATATTACACCTGCAGTACGTATGCATTTCCGAATGTAGAGAGTTTTTCAACTTATGAGAATAAGGTTTTCAAACAAATTTCTTTCATGTTCATGTGGTAGAAACTACGTCTTCTGGGATTGAGAATATCCATTATCGATTTGGATTTACAATGAGGTATGAAAATAAGCCTTGGACACAGAGTGAAGCATTATGTTGATTTGGTGTTGTGGGTTTTATCTAAGATGGCAAACATGAAGATTCCAGAAGCTGAAGACTTTACCGATAATATAGTTATTGAAGACATGCTAAATATTAGACAATTCTTTAAAGAAAACAGTTTCCTCCTTTTTTTCTTCCAAATGCAGTACTCATAACGGTTTTAGAAATCGAACTTAAGTATATTGTAGTTGTACCATCTAAACAGTATCTATGATATTTTTTACAATGACACTCCTGGCGAAATGAAGACCAACTGCTCACCAATAAAACACAACTACGAATTAAATTCACCATCCTGGTCCCGGTTTGAGACTACAACTGCATTGACTACAATTAGGGTCACAGTTACAGATATATTCAAGTACAATTAATGGGGTCTGTTCCATGTCGCGTGGCGCACTTTTACACAAAACACTGGGTAATGTTATGAAGGAACTACTGCTTACCGTTCCTTTATCCTCCCCGTGAGTCCACTCTCTACATTCATGAAGCAGTCGAGTCCAAACGAAGCTAGCAGTGAATCCATAGTAACCACCGGTTGAGCCTCCATAGCTGTGGAGCTCGAGGAGGAGCCAGAGGAGGCCATTTTACTGATTGAACCCCTCCTCTTCGCCCAGGGGCGTCTGTGGGTGCAAGTAGTCTCGCGTAGCCGCTTGCATAGATACTAGAGAAAAACCGCTTGCTACGTCTACCCGATGTCTATTTTAGATGAATACCGAGTTTTTCAAGACGGTGCACTATGTTTCGGAAGTACAGTTAATGTCACGTGTTCGTTCCTGGAGAAACCCTTGCACATTACCTCTCAGCAACACCATCATAGAAAGATCTGGTGCCCCATATTGTGCCATAATAATACTAAAGCTTTCCACATCTTAAAAATGAATCTTACAGGAGAAGACTTCCTGTGCAAGACCTTGGAGTACGTCTGCTTCCAGATCAAAAAAGGTGATGAACTGGATGAAAGTGATGTTCAGATTGATCCTCTTTGTTATTACAGTGTGTACATATTAGAAAACACTGTACTGTATTGTACTGTAATCATAGATCTTCGATACCATGTACTGTACTGTGTATTTGCACATACCGTATGTACGCACATAGTATTATGCATATCCTGATAATAGTGTGTGTCTGGCTTAGACATATGTACATCACTGTGTATGTTTGGTCCTGGGCAGGTGGTTCTACCAGTCTGCCATACCTCAGGCCAGGCCTGAATAGTTTTTTGGATTCAAATTTGGAATTAACTACACCACACAATATTGATGGTTCTACATTGCTGATCTCATTTGACAACTGCAGACTCACCTATTATCTAAGACTGCCTTCTTAGAAATCTAAAGCAGTTGATTTAATCATTGAGATTCACTTATTTTCATAATTATGATTTCTATCGATGTGAATTACACTTTGCTAATATTTATTGCACATGCATTCTGTATGTTATTGAGAAAATATCATAATGTTTGTTAATTTAATGATTCAATAATACTCTATTCACAAATGTGCATTCATGTGGATTAAAACACATAAACGTGCACTTATACACTTACATACATACCTAGACGTACACACAAACACACACACACACACACACACACACACACACACACACACACACACACACACACACACAGTTTGTCTACCTAGTCTTCCAAACAATAATTATTGGTAAAGTGTGGAATATACATAATATTTACTTATTTTCAAGGTCATCAACCAGCAAAGCTCAGTAGAATCTTATTTGGATGGACAGGTTTTACTCAGTGATATTGACTGTAGTAGTTCTGCTGTGCAGACAGTGATGAAGACTTTCACATGCGCGCACGCACACACACACACACACACACACACACACACACATACACACACACACACACACACACACACACACTTTCAGCATTTTGCGGGTATGGAGGAAATCACCTATACTGTTATTATGCCACCACTCCATCACAATGAATATCAGACTAACGATCTTCCCTTTCCCCGTGAATCCTATTTCTACATACACGAAGGAGTCGAGTCAAAACCAGTTATAATCTATAGCATGTGTAACAATAGTTTTATGTAGCGACGTCGACGGCTGTACTTGTCACTGATGAGTCATTATAAATGGAGCCCGTTTCCCAGGGGGTTCCCCTATATAGTTTCCGGTCGCAAGTCATACATAGATTCCAGGAATTTCACTGATAATACAATCTCTTCAAGAAGGTGGACGATGGCGATTTACTCGGTCTCCGTTCCAATCTTTCTCGTTCTTACCATGATCGTTTCTGTAAGAGGTGAGAGACATGGACCATAGCTCGTAGGCATAATAGGCTTAGGTGGTGGGATCATTGATAATACAAACCGCGGTTTGTATTATCAATGGTGGGATTGTGAGATTGGGACACCGGGGTTCAGGGCGGTGCTCTTGTGATCAACGAAGGACTATTCTATACCACATAGAGGCCTTTTATTAGAATCCGGAGTTCAACAAATAGTAGATGTAACCATTTTTACGCGATTTAGATATACATTAACCGCCCCTGCCCCACACGAGATAAGCCAGATCTATGACGAAATGAGGATTGGCGGGGCTTTGTGTTTAGTGTTGTCCCCATAGGTGAACAACAAATGAAGTCAAAAAATGACAGATTCGACCAACGTACCGTTGACCTAATTCAGTACACCATAGATATGATACAGCAATGTATATCCTGTAGGAATGGAGAACTGTAGGCTGCCTTAGTCAAGTGTATATTATTTTAGTCCATTCTTATCTCCAATTTGAGATTGGGTCTTTGCTCCAGCAAAGGGGCTGGTCTCATCAAGTATCTATTTCTGTACTGGAGTCAACAATGACACATCACGAACATATCACAATTATGGTTAATGGGTGATAACACAGCACTGGATTCACAAAAGACACATAAAATTAATCAATGTCCAGGACATTTCGATCCGAGGATTATACCAGTACTAGTTGTAAAAGATCCTCGGATCGAAACGTCCTGGACATTGATTAATTTTATGTGTTTTTTTGTGAATCCAGCGCTGTGTTATCACTCATTAACCTTGACTTTCAGTTACCCTTACGCAGCAATGAACCTATACCTGGTCCTAATAATATCACAATTATCACATATAATTAAGGTGGTAACTTTGCTTATGCACAACACTAGTGAAGGATGGCATTATCATCGGGCAATTCATGGTGCATGCTATTTATCAATTACAAAATAGTAATACAAGGACTATTTTAAGATAGGGGTGGTGTCTGGTGGGAGAAATCTCATGTTTTTTGTAGCTATAACGTTTTAATTCGTGATGTACACATCCTTTGATAATTGACCTAGCTGGATGTATGCACATACGCAAGAAGCTAGGTGTGATCATCTTAAGTGTGAACTAAGTGGACAATGTTACATCAAGTTGTCAAGGTGTCATCAATTGACTGAGGGTAAATGTATGTTATACATAGATGTATAGAAAAATGACACAACCGAACGTCACAATTAATTGCCTTGCTTTCTGCTCAACAATGGATAAGGTTATGTAGTATGTAGAGTATATATTATGACAAACCACTTATCATAGGTGTCAGTGTATATCACTGGCTACCATAGTCTGGCGTAGCTGAACATTTCAGCCGGATTTTTTTTACAGAGAGTGGTAGAGAAAGGGTATGCTTTAAATGGTTGTGTATCACTTTCTGTTCTTGAGGTGGGGGTATGCAATTATCATGAAATACAACCAATCCTTTTAATATTGTGTGCAAGTGTGAAGAGCACCTATGATTTTATGTTGTACAATATTATTATTGCACTCAAAGTGGAGAAATGGTATCATCTAAAATCGTAGCCGCATCAGTTGCTCTCCTGAAATTCCAACTGATAACCTAATGTGTGTGATTATGTATTAAATTGAATAGCACTCTGTTATCTGATTGGATGCTTGTATCAAGGTTAGCCATGTAAACAGTAAGAGGTACACACCCATAGCAGACCCTTTCTGCCTTCCTGTAATTACAAAAACTGTGATGTATAAAGGGTCAGCTATACCAGTCCATAGTTACCAGTGTTATTGCACATGTCATGTTGCCTGTGTCACTGTGCATCAGTAGCAAAGTACTTATTCTTTTATCTGATTCCTACTTTAGGCCAATCTGAAGTATTTGCTAATGTTCAAGATAGCAAACCTTGTTATGGAAGTATAGTCAATGTGACATGTTCGTTTCCAGAGGACCTCAAACAATATGCTGCAGGCACACCATCATGGAAGAGAAATGGTGACATGTATCAACCAGATGCGATAACACATAAACTTATTAACTACAACACAACTTTACACATCTTGAGAATAAATCTTACTGGGGATGTCTTAATAAGCAAGACCTTGGAATACGCCTGCTACCTGATCAAGACAGACCATGAACTGGATGAAAGTGAAGTTCATATTGCTCCACAAGGTTATTACAATGCATATGGTGCATGTATATACATTATTAAAGTACAGTATGTGTGTGCTGATAGTACAAATGTATTGTATAATAGTATTGTCCTATTTTGTGATGTATGTAATATGTATGTATGCATTAAGGTGTATATATGCTTCAGTTTTAATTGGGACCTGTATGTGTGTGTCCAACAAAATATATAACACCCTGTGTATGTATATAGTATTACCCAGTGGGTTTTGATGAATGTATCACAGTGATGTGGAAAATCTGCAGCACATAGAAGAGTTTGGGGAAATGTTAGAATCCTTAATTTATTTTCATGGCGTATTAATTATAGCAATTGTCTTGGAATGCATGTGTAGTGGACCTTTAAAGATCCCTGATAAATTATATACAGTGAATCTTGCTTAGTTGGTACCATTAAGGGCACCCAAAATCTGTACTTCTTATCAGAGGTATTATAATAATACTATCGGTATTCAGTTAACACAGTGTACATATGCTAGGGACTAAGTCTAGTGTATGTATTATTGGAGGTATATAGGCTTATCTCAAATGACAGTTAAATCAGTACTATTGTTATCATATCTAGCATTATATTAAGTTACTTATGCTATTTCTTTCATTTATTATTGTGGAATAAAAAATAAAAAAAAATAAAAAATTATTGGAGGTATATGTGCTAACCAGGGTACTTATTACGCGAGTCACACTGTATGTGTATAGTTTCACATCTCTGTTCTTGTTTCATATTATGCATGACATTCTATACATAATAATAATAATATATTATTATACTATGTGATTTTAGTCTACAGATAATGATTGTAATTATGTCTGCTTAACTCTTCTTGTAGTAAGGCCTCTTGCTCCTGTGCTTGAAAATGTCACTTTATCTGAAGGGGGAACAACTGTTAGCTGGAACCATGATAATAAGTGCTTTCCTAGCTGCTCGTTTACCTACAATGTGACTCTTTTCCAAGTTATTGAAGGAGACAATTCTACATTTATTAACACCACAACCACAATATGGCCAAATGTTACATTTGTGAATTTGATTGTCAGTGAAACATACAAACTACTTGTTATTGCTCAAGCCATTTGTTCAAATGTCTCCACTATGACTAGCAATCCTCTAGAAGTAGAATTCGAAGGGGAAGAATGTGAGTGGTAATATATTTATTTTTCCGGTATGTATCGTCTCCACATGTGAACTTTCTCATTCTGATATGTACACCAGTCTACGTGATGGTTTCTGGTGATATGACTAACAAAATTATGTACTTGTACGAATTAATACACATAAAATTAATAGCTATACATAACTGACATATATTAACTACTACCAAAACATTATGTATGCTCATTACATTGTATTGTATTATGTGTTTGTGTGGTTGTGGGTTTATTCATGTGTGGTATTGTATAATATTATTATGCGTATTGTGTCTGTACATGCATACATGAGATAAAATAATTTCATTCGTTGCTAAGTCGAGATCTCATTTAGTATTTTCTGCTTTATATGTTATAGACAGAACACCCTCTCCACCAATGATAACTGTGGCTACAGTGCCATTAGTGACTGCCTCCCCAAGTGAGAATTATTCGGATGTTATTCACATGCTGTCTGTTGAAAGCTGTTTGTCACATTTTAGTGAACAATATTGTGTGACATGCTTGCGTGTGTGTGTTTATATGATAAACATGTAATGTACATGTTTATGAA
>OZ026557.1:3147500-3175000 GCA_964020155.1 Chondrilla cf. caribensis | reverse complement strand
AGGTGCCAACCAGTGTGTTATGGACAAGGAATGGCTTGAGATTAAAAAATGGCTCCACATACATTATGACTGCTAATGTCCTGATGGTTGATGGCGCCTCACCTGACAATGAGGGAGTGTATCAATGCACAGATACCACAAGAAGAGTGACATCAAATTTAGTCCACATTCTACTGAAGAGTAAGTGTGTGTGTGTGTGTGTGTGTGTGTGTGTGTGTGTGTGTGTATGCAATGAGGGCTCCTTGTTTGCTGTTTTGTCATATTTCTTATATGCATGCTGATTTTGGTTCACACTGTAATGTCATTTTGAGAGTGTCCATTCATACGTACATATACGTATATGTATGTGACTAGTAGGTCGAGTACATGCACAGTTCACTATACTGTATGTATAGTACATACATGTACATATATGCAAACTGAAATAAGTTGTTTACAAGACATTACATGTTCTTATACATATCCACATAAGTAGTATAAGTATATCGATTTTAATGTACAATTTCATCAGGCGATATGTATTAATAATGTGTATATACGTATTATATGCTTGGACATTATTGAACTTTTTCCTGAAACGCAATTGCACCTATAACATAATACTGTGTTGTGTCTTCTAATCATGCTGCAGCACCTCCTGTCCTTTCCATTGAGAATGCAACTCTCACGGAAGGATCTCCGGGAGACCTGATCTGCCGCAACCTTCGACCTCTTGACCAGATCACTGGCTATCAGTGGATGAAGAATGGAGAGCCTATTGAAGGAGAGACCTTTGCTGATTTATTCTTTCCAAGCAATACAAGAAATGACAGTGGAGCCTACAGTTGCACTGCCACTAACAACAACGGGAATTCTAGCGTCACTGCGTATCTTACAGTGCAATGTAAGTGTGTGGGTGGGGAGGATTGTTTAATATTTCTCTGCAATACGAAACTAATATCAAACTGCTTAATTGAAATTATTTTGTTTGCAATGACACCCATTGGTAAAGTAACATCAGTTCTATTATGTACGAGCCCCTTAGCATAGTATAAACTGTCTAATTATCTAGGATTTGCTGGTGCAATTTTTGTAATGGTCATGATGACATCACGGATGCTATACTGTCCTTGTGTTCGTGTCTTAACACCTGCTTCTTATCATCCATAATAGACTTGGATATTCTAACCCCCTCCCTCACTCATGTGAGTTTCATCAGAAATGCTTCCAATTCCAGTCTGAGTTGTCAAGTTGAAGGCTACCCCACCCCTTCTGTCACATGGACCATACCCCCTACTGTTGAACGAAGTATGATAACAACATTGTCCAATGGAAGTCTGTTTTTTTTTAATTTCAATGTGAAGGCTGACACAAGCATAATTGGTCATTATGCCTGTAATGTATCCAATGCTGCTGGAACAGCGTCAGCACTTTATGATGTCTCTGTTATTGGTGAGTTGTGACAAATATATGTATGTTCTCATCAAACACATGTGAATAGATACACAAGTCTGTCAGTATGTGTTGAGACTATACAGTAAACATCACAGATAAAGGATAATTGTGTTCTTTGTATATTACATATGTACATGTTAGACTATGTGAATATACGTACATAGCACGTAGTTTTGAGCATTGTTGATGTTTAAGCAGAACTAACGTACTCTTGTTTAATCCATTATCACAATAGATTTTCCGAGTAAACCAACTCAACTTTATGTGAATGAGGTTACCAGTAGAGCTGCACGTATAACTTGGACTCAGGATCACAATGGAAACTCCCCCATCCTTCATAATTACATCATTGTTCGAGAAGAATCATCAAGCCAGAGCACGACAATAACAGTATGTTTATTTCTGGTATATTGTGTGAAGCATCTCTGTGCATGTGATGTTGATAGGTGCACTGCCAATCTTGATACAGAAATCTATAATACATTCAAATTTTGGTATGCGATGTTCACCTTTGCGATGGATATGCATATGTACATACATAAATTTCATACCTCCCCTTCTTACCACCCAGGACACTGTGGTTGTCCAAGGGAACATGACTACAGCTATTGTCACCAATCTCACACCAAATACTGGATACCAAGTGTTTGTTATTACTGAGAATAAAGCTGGAAACAGCTCTCGCAGTCTGTTGGTTAGCTTCAATACAAAGGGACTCCCCCCAAATTCACCCCCACTCAACATGACCCTGTCAATGATAACATCCTATGAAGCTGTACTGCAGTGGAATGTGAGTTCATAGTAATTATACTAGATTATGACACACATAATATATATTGTGGTAATATAACTCAAAGTATGTTATTTGTATACTATGTATGTACATATGTACGTATGTACAAGACTTAGTTCTCTATGTTTTCAAACCAGGTGTTAACGTTTTTGATTTTGTGAAGCAGGTCATAATACGTACACGTATGTATGTTGATTCTGCATACAACACACGTATATGTATTTCAAATGTGGAAGTACATACTATGCTGTATTATGTATGTTATATCACCTTGAGGAAGAATCCATTTCCTAAGTATGTTTATTACCTGGAGGTTATATACAATAAGCATCTTTTATCTGGATTAGTCACTTGCTGACCTTCGATATTGCCACTAATCAGAATACAGACGAGTAACATTGTTTCTCTCCTTACAGGAACCACAATTCAGTGCTGATGTTTCTCCACTGACCGGATCTGTTCTACAGTATGTGACATTGACAGGTGTGGTGAAAGAGCACAGCTCTCTCAGTCTGACATCAGCCAGAGCAACAGACCTGTGTCCCGGCATCCAATACAACATATCCGGTGCGTTAGTCAACAGTGAGGGTCGAGGTCCATGGAGTACAATAACAGTTGTGACCAACTCAACAGGTAATTATGTGTAAGGGAGCTATCATACCAAGACGTTATCACTTCACTGTGTATACAAACACGTTAGCACATTCTCTTTATGAATCGGCAGCTATTGTGTATGTGTAAAGTTTGAAAATATATTTTTACTGTATTGATGTGTCAGTATGTACACATCAATTCACACACGCACACACACACACGTACATACACGTATATACATACACGTATTATCAGCACTTCACTATTTGTGTTGCTGTGAACGATACACATCATATATGCATATATGTACTTGCATATTATACGTATGATGTGTTTGTGCTGCATTCTTTTGAACCTCTACAGTCCCGACTGCCCCATTTGTGTTTGCCAGACCAATTTCCTCCAATTCCATTGAAGTAACCTGGTCCTTCGAACAGATCAAGTGTTTCAGCCTTGCTCCACTCAACCTCACTGTTCAGGTCAGGAAGTCCATCAATTCCCCCTGGTCCTCGGTGAAGGCAGGAGTTCTTGATGCGCACAACTTTCTTGTGAGCGACTTGGACCCTTCAACCACTTACCAGATGAGACTGTTTTTGATAAACGAGTTTGGCCGTAGTCGGGCTGGATTTTCTGCTTTTGTACAAACACTACCTACAGGTGAGAAGTTGCATGCAAAATGTACATGTATACATTGGTGTATGAGGATCCAGTAAATACGTATGATTCAACTGTAGACCTATGTACATATTAGGTTGGTCTAGTGTAATGAATAACTACTGTATTGAAAATATTAGCTTATATAAGTATAGTACTTACACCTTGTTATCACTTTTGTACATATGTACAATAATGTACTACATACGTACGTACGTACATACGTATCTGTATTCGTAATACTATATATATATTATGCATGTAACAGGGAATGTGTGTACATACATACGTACGTATGTATGTACCAATGCACATATGTAGCCTGCATGTATTTTTTATAATGTTGTTTGTGTGGGTGTTTAATGATGAGTCTCCACTCGTTATTCCAGATCCTATTAGTACCTCTGACCCGGAGACAACTACTACTACAGAAACAGCTACATCAGTTGCCACAGGTACATATACCAGTACAAACAAGTGTGGTGTATTTACATACGTATATGAATATCTTAAGAGTAAACATGTTGGTGTACATGTGTATGTACGTACGTACAATAGTCCTATAATATGTACTTTAAATCATGAGGTCTGTTTATACATGTCTATACCCTGACCCCTCTTTACGACAGCACCCTTCTCAGTGTTCCATTGCACTAGCATACAGTCACACCTCTTCATTAGAGCCTGTTTCAATTTTGCTTCCTTGTTTTCTCACTTTATAACAATAATTCACCTGAGAAAAAAGTAGATGATATACTGTAGCTATGCCTACACGTGTTATGCAGGAAGGAGCAACTTCTATCATGACATACACATATGTAGTAAAATTTAATGTGTGTACCCATACACTAGGTGCATACATATATGTATGTTAATGTATTTTGTATGTTATGATGCATTCTCTGTATTGATAGGTACCATTGCTACCAGTTCTGTGAATGTCCAAGCAACAGTGACTGGTGTGGTTGTAGGGCTGATAACCATCGTCGGAGCAGTTATGATATTACTGTTTGTCGGTGTCGTCTGCTACAAGATAAGAAAAAGTAACGGTGAGCTTAAAGTTGACATATGCATAAATGGAACAAACCAATGCATTATGCTTATATGGTACGTGTATAAACCTTAACATGCTTGTATAGTACATACTTATGCAATAATAAGTATGTATATAACAATAATTATCCTGCCCATTTTATTGTATTTGTTTGCATTTTCTTGCCACATAATACAGTTCACACTTACCACATTGACGAAGAGCACTGCAGCCATGCCACTATACCTGAAGCAATGGTTTGTGTGTGTGTGTGTGTGTGTGTGTGTGTGTGTGTGTGTGTGTGTGTGTGTGTGTGTGTGTGTGTGTGTGTGTGTGTGTGTGTGTGTGTGTGTGTGTGTGTGTCACATGTGTATACTACACTTATGTTTGATGTGTGTACATGTTTGCATGCATTTATACATAAGCCTTATTATGAAGGTGCTGGTAAATACTGTACGTACATAGTGGCCTACACTCAATTTCTGGTCACTATTCTCCTTCCTACTCGTGTCTGGCTGCATACATGCGTACATTGCAGCTATTGTGTGATACACCATTATAATCTATACAGTATAAATATCAAGTTTTATTCAACGTATTCCCTCTTTAGCTCATTGCAGTTGGTAGAGAGTATGAGAAGGAATTAAACAACATTGCTGGGAACCCTCCCCAATCCCAGCCAGTCCACCATCACCATGTGCACTTTGGGGAAAGCGGCAATCCAACTGTTCTGAAGAGTGTAGTTGAGGTGGCCAACTCCAGCAAGAGTCCTTCCCGATATGCAGCGCAAGAGGAGGAAGAAAAGGGATCTATTTGTGACAAAGAAGTATTTGCAGTGAAGATCTCTCCTCCGATTCTGAAATATGACCAAACGCGGAATGGTAAATGCGAGGGTAGGAATCAGGGAAACCTGCCAAGTCAAAATGAACTTTATGTTAGCGAAGTGCAAGACGAGGTGTTGAGCTGCCACACTGAAGAAACCATCATGACCAATTACACAGACTTCTCCTGCAAAAGAGCAGAAGGTGACGTCATGCAATCACAAAGCAGTGACAAACTAGAGTTCACTTCCACACTTGAGCCCCTGGAAGGGGGTCATAGACTGATGGATGAAGAGATGATCCCGCGGTTCAGGTCCTGTGATGATCTGATCAACTTGAGGAGGAGTTTCGCTAGGAAGAGTGTGGAGTCACTTGTTTGAGCTGTAACATAGATATCTGTAGTGCATGGCTGGGGAAAGTGGCTCCAGTTGGGTTCTGATCTGTAGAACTAGTACTGTAGCTATGTACTTGACACAGATGACAATATTTTCCACTATAGTTAACGTTATTGTAATACATTGTGTAATTACTGTGTACTTACATGTTATAGTACACATGTTTGATTGTTATGACATGATTATGGTACTATTGCATGAATGTGTACATACACACTTATGTATTATATCAGCAGATTCTGCCATGTGCATATACACATGTAAAATAATATTATAATATTATATATATATACATACATAAGTTCGTAGCAGTATTATTAAAAAATAATTACTCATGCACATGACTATATGTTATGCATAATATATGTAATATGTATATTATATATACTATGTGCTTTCATAACAAGTGATTCCAATCAAACTCATGAAGCTGCCACTACCTGCACTTGAATTGATTGGGTGTCTCTTCTAGGCTTAGAAGAATCGTTGCTGAATTCATTACACTGATTGAAGACATTGCACTTGAATTCTATATAGCCCTTTATCTAATTCTCAGTGTTTCAAAATCAACTGCAGTAGGTGACCCACTCGAGGTTAAAGACAGCCATAAACAGCTATACAGGGACTATAATACTACTTTTATTGAATTATCATGCATACAATATATATACATATATAATATATTATATGTAGATACATATGTAGATAGGTAGATAGATAGATAGATACGTAGATATATTACTAATCATTAAAATAGTATAGTGTTAAATATACAATGTATAATTATTATACTATTATATTAATATATTCGAAATTCTGTTGATTTCTAGATTCTGCATGGTGTTCCATGATTGTATGCTTATTATGTTATATATAATAATTTAACAATTGCAAATTATTGTATTATTTTATACATTATTATTATAATATACACAAATCTAATCAAAAACAAGGTTAATTGTGTAAAATATATATTATTATATTATTATGCGTATGTGATTATATAAATCCTACATTCGGCACTATGAAAATCACACATGTACAATATTAAAAATATTGTGATCATACAAATACAACACATGTACGTATGTATACAAGGTAAGTATAATGTCTTGTAATAATAATAAACATTATAAAAGTAGACTCATAAAACATAAAAAATTAATAATTATCCTACTATTATGGACAAAAGGAAGGAATATAAATCTGGTTTAGATGCTGTGATCACAACATCTGCCAGCTACAAAGCAGTTTCAGAACGATCCTTGGTCCAATCGAAGCGGTCTCCAAGTTGGGCATTGAGTATCCTCAGAGCGGCATTCAGCTGGTTTGGGAAGTGGCTGGGGAGAGTAGTATTGTCCAGTTTAACGATCCCAAAGTCTTCGTTCGATTTCACAGTCACTCCAACATTGACACATTTTGAAAATATGCTAAAGAAAACAAAAGGCAATAAGTTATCATCACAAAGTATAACATCTGTTGAACAACAGTTACAAATGGAAAATAATATCGTATACGTGTGTGTGTGTGCATGTGTGTGTGTGTTGTGTGTGTGTTGTGTGTGTGTGTGTGTGTGCGTGCGTGAGTGTGTGCGTGTGTGTGTACGTGCGTGCGTGCGTGCGTGCATGTGTGTGTGTGTTTTGTGTGCATGCGTGCATGCATGTGTGTATACTACTAGGTTAACATATCAGAAAACAATAATTATGCCTATTATAATAATAATATAACACTTGTATACATTAAATTAGTTGTGCCTAAAAGCAGTTGCACACCTTATGGATTCTTCCACTGTCTCAAGATGATAGATAGTACCGGGTAGAAAGGTTGGGACTAATGCAATCTCTTTGGTTTCTTCACAAAATTCCTCAGGGAGGCTATCCATGGATTGTCCCCTCCGATTATGATCATTAATTGATCTGGTTGTAATTTCTTCTTTTTCAGGGCTTTCAACAGGTTCTACATCAACCACCACTTCATTTGGTGTGTTGTTTGAATGGTTGCTATTCGATGCCGCTGGCTTCATCCTGTTTGCAATCATCACCATTCGAGCCGCCTGTTTAAACGATTTGATCGGTGGTTTCTGTCTTAGTGGCCCCAGCTCATCCAGGCACAGCGGATCCTCATACAACTTGCGAACAGCAGGGAGAATTTGATGTCTTGCTTCTCCATCCCCATGGTCAATACCTTCAGTGGAATTGTCTTCTTGAAGTGTAGTCACGAGGCCTCGACTAATAACCTTAATCTACATAACAAATATACATACAGTACATGAACAATATATATATATATGTATACGTAGATATGCATATTATATATGTGCATGAAAATTAATGTTATATTCTGCTTAGTACTATGTCTGCTGCAACATACCCAGGCAGGATACAACTAACTCGAAGCTTGGAGATAACCCTCCCGTATGCTGTATGCATGTATGCATGTAGATGTAAATGCAAATAAACACACATACTATACAGTTGAGCACACACACCTTTGGGTCTAAGCAACAATCCAAAGTCTTCCCCATCGACCATTTCAGAAATAACAATGACCTCCAATTCAATCTAATTAAAGCATAAAATGTCACACAATAAGTGCATATCTTCAGTTAAAGTATTACAGGTTGCTAAGTTACCAACATCCCATATTGTACATACAATCATAGCAAAATTATGTACATACAGTAGAACCTGTCCAATCCGACACCAAATTCCAAACATAGATAATCTTTCATACAAAGTCACCTGCCTCATTGGCAAATGACTAATTCAAAAAATGACACCAATTTTGAAGTCCCCAGAAAAAAAAATAAATTTGCAATCGACACTTGTAGATTAAATTTGTTCAATTTTCATCCACAAAATAGTAAAATAACACAATTGGATACATAAATGAGGGGCAACAGCCTATACGTGTCGACATACAGAGTTGGATGGACATAGTGTGGTGATCTCAAGAATTGCAACTAATAATTTATACCAACTTACGAAGACACGAGGTCGCTATTGAGCACAATGGAGGTCACAAACGTCTGTGTGTACACGGCAAGAGGATAGCTACAAGTGGAGAGATTGAGAAATGAGCAAGTACAGAGAATCAAAGTACGTACAGTGATTCAAATACGTATTATTGGTAAACAAGACACTAAAGTTCATGAGATATCTAGCATACACAATGGAAAACCACGGGTGTAACCTGAGAGAAGAGAGAATGTATTGTCAAGATTCTCTCCTTTGAGAACTTAATGAAAGTTGGCTAAATGTGAAGATTGCCTCTCACAAACGTGATATGTACATGTCTGTACATGTCTACGCACTCAGATTTCCTTTCTCCTCAACTTGCCATGCTAATTCCACATCTGATGTTGTACGTACGTACAAGGGCCTAATGGAGCTCCTATGACAATGCTCATTACTTACATATTCGTGTAAGTCACCAGTGGACTAAAAATACTCATCATTAGTTCACGTTTCAGCAACGTCAAACCGTTCCAATAACTTAAATTCACATTAATTCGGTTGCCAACCCATAAGACGGGCATTTCAGTTAGTATCGTATCATAATATAGTCAACATATGAGTGCTGTGAACTACACCCACACAATACTATAATAAACCTATGCATGTGCATATAGCATAATATTATATCAAATTTGTCTTCATGTAGGTAGAGTCCTTTGGTCAATAATTTTGATTGACCTTATACAGTTTTTTGTTACCATCTTCACAATGTACAAACTACGCAGTGTACATAGACCACACATGTATTGCAATAGAACATTCATTACCTGAAGACACATGCAGGAGGGCTGTAGGCAAAGCATTGCACGTTCTTGGGTCCGAATCTCAGCATCTCCCGGTCAGTTTTGAAGAGTAGAGCCAACACACTGGCAACACCAGCTCCAAGAGAGTGTCCCACAATGGTGACAGAGTAGGTCTATATATACAGTCAATGGTAGGGTGGAGAACAATCACACGTATGTAATTGAGTAAATTTATACTTGAATGACTGTTGAGATGATGTGTGAAAATGTTTCATCCCATCACATACAGATCTCAAATCAAGTAACAACTAGGAACACAATAGGTATCTCTTCGGTGTTCTCACCCCCATTTTAAATCATTTCTTGGATTACAAGCTGAATTCAGTAACAGGGGATGGCTACACAAGACTATGCATCTCCTCAAAGGTATGACTATTCCTTAAAAGAGACACTGTAGCTCAAACCACTCACTGGATACTGATTGAAACAATTTTCGAGGATGTTTCTCTCCTTGTCAAGAAGCTCTTTAAGAATGTTCTGTGCTGATTTGTGCATGCCTAAGTGAACCTGGGTCTTCATGGTGTTGAAAGGGTGAATGTTCACTTCAATTTCTTCAAGTGAAATTGAAAGATCAGTGAGGACATCCTGAACATGACAAAGAAAGGCAAGTAAACATCCTATTTGTGAATTATGGTGAAAATGGAATACATAACAGTGCAATCCAATTTAAGGAAAACAAAATTAATTAATATGATCTATGCCACACTCATAATACAGTATCTTCAGTCGAACGTAATAACTTCAGCGAAGGTTCTTCTGAACCTAAGAAAGTTGCCCAAGTAATTTGAGTGCGGGGCGGCCCCACGAGTTTTTGAACTAGAATTAGTACACACACACACACACACACACACACACACACACACACACACACACACACACACACACACACACACACAGACATACGCACACGCACACGCACACGCACACACACACACACACACAACACACACAGACATAGACATACGTACACGCACACGCACGCACACACACACACACACACACACACACACACACACATACACACACACACACACACACACACACACATACACACACAACACACACCGACACACACACACACGCACACACACGCACACACACAAACATACATACACACACACACACATACACATACGCACACACATACATACACACACGCACGCACATGCACACACACACACACACACACACATACGCACACACATACATGCACACACACGCACGCACACACACACACACACACACACACACACACAACACACCCACACACATGCACACAACACACACATACAACACAACACACACACACACACACACACACACACACATACATGCACGCACACACACATGTGCACCATATTATCTGTTTTCCCATTACAAAAAATTCTCAATGCATGGGAATGGGGATATGGGAAATGGAGTTGTCACCATGCATGTTAGACAAAGGTAGCTCTAGATACGTATACACGTCTTCAGTATACAGTACCACAGGTGACAAGTAAAAGTTTCTTTAAGAATGGAACACTACCAAATCATTGTTTTTTTTCACTGATCCATACACCGTTCATAAAGCAGTCCCTTCAACGATGACTTAATAGTGCTCCATACTCAATGAAACAGGATTTTCCTCTTGTGTACTTGATAGGCAAAGATCTATCTTCCACATTTAACGGCACTTTTTGCAGAGTAACTAACTTGCTTTGCAAGTGGCACATTAGTTTGTACTAGTAGTTAATAGACACAAATCATTAAGTCTCCAGCTGTACTATACCAGCGAACACACGACAAAATGTACAGGTTTGGTATGCCCTTCAAGATACTATGCCAAAGCAAGTTGTACTATGGCTGCCCACACAATACTACAGCTGCGTATTCTCTATGGCAGTTTTACCCGTGATGAAAAACCACAGAAAACAAAACACACCTTAAGGGACATTGTTCCTCGAATAGTAATAACAATAGTTTCCTTTCTTCTGTCCACCAGAACCGCATAAGGTGGCATGTACATCTGCAAAGTCACCGGGAAAAAATTATCAAGGTTTAACACAACACGGTATCATGGGATAGAACATAACATGTTATTTAGGATGAAACAAGATGTGTTATCGTGTGATGGGACGTGGGTTCTTAGTAAAGTAAGGTCAAATACATTCTTTATACATTACAAGCAACACTGTTTGTATATCTGTTCATATCACGCTGTGTTACATAAGGGAAGATCATCAGACACTGATAGTTATGCCAGACTACATGTCTTTAATAGCATGTTTGGAGATGTAGATGTACATTGCAAAAAAAACTGTATTCATTGATTATACGTATGCATATTATAGCTACACTCTGTATTCCAGGTACTTCAAGCAAGGTGGCCATGATATGAATTCAAACCTCCACACATGTACCTACATAATATTATACACTGTATATTACTATGCACGTTTGTTAGTCAGAGATAAGAGCTAGCAATGATTCATACACTATACTGGCAACAACTTAGTCCACACTAACTATACTCTCATCCTCTGTATTAGTTACATGTGGCTAGACCCTCCCCCTCCACTGTAAACTGACTAATCCCTTGTGTATGTGTGTTGTTCCCGGTTAGCCATTCAATAGTGAGAGTTATTCAATAGAAGAACAATTGATACAAATGTGCTGTGGGCTATTGATACAATAGTCAGAGCATGCAGCCATGTTGGTGCCCAAAGAACACATGTAAAGGTCGAAACAAATGAATATTATCAGGAAGGAAGGAATCCCTCTGATCGATGAGTGGGTAACTAAGTCACGGCTGATGTAACTCTTCTTTTACTAGACTTCCTAAGGTGACAAGCATAATATGGGCTCTGGGCAAATGTGATTAGAGCCACACCACCAACAAGGGCACTATAATAACAGCAGGTGTACTCAGGCCAAAGCCGGGATAGATGTTCCTCATTAGCAGCATGGGGGAAATAGCATAGCATACTACAATAGGAGAGGTACTTATTTAACTGTGGGGTACTAGACGGCTATAGTGGTAGCGTGGTAGCTATAGGGGTACCAGTCCAATAGAAGGGATACTAGAAATAATACGTAGTAGGGATACTAGGATAAAAGTAGTGGTACCAGACTGACATTAGGGATACTACAGCAACAGAAGGGGCCCTAGACCAAACACAGGAGTACTAGGGACACCATTGGACCAAGAGTAGGGGCACTGGGGTAACAGTAGCTGTACTAGACCAGCCATAGGGCTACTAGGACAAAAGTAGAGGTACTAGACCAACAGTGGAATTGAAGTACCACACCAACTGTGGGGGCTACTGAGAACAGCAGTATAACATAAGAGTACCCAGGTCTAACTGGATCTGGCTTAGCTCCACCAAAATAGTAGGTCCACCCACAAGGTAGTGCAAGGATGACGGTACCTGTTACAAGAGTTGTGTGTACTCACATGGTTCTCAAGAGACAAGTGAACTATACGAGCAGAAGGGGCAAACAAGCTCAAAGCAGCCAAGTGACAATTGCACAATTTATCACCACAATCTGAGTCAATCTTGCAGTACGCAGATGTCATACAGAACTTCCTGTAAGTGTGTGAAGAAGACATTACGTATATAATAGATCATAATTATTACCTGAACCACACTCCACTTGATATCAGTATCACACATAGGTTCTACAAACAGAATCCATATAATATACACAGGTAATAGTCTGACATCACTTATGACATGATTCAAGTGTTTCCCAGGTAAATTTTCACACCGTCCCTTAAACCAATAGGAGAAAGCCCCTTAGGTTCCAGTTGCACAAAAGTGTGTAACCGCTACACCATAACTCTACCTCCGTGTACACCACGCAAATACATGTAAATAATAGCTTGTATGCAAATACGTATTTACAAAGCACATATGCAACATGCAGGAAAACATACATATGTGCATTAACATGTAAGTTTCATGAACATGCATGCATGTATGTACATATGCATGAAACTTGCAAAACACGTGAAAATACACTTCAACATGCAAACATGTTTTCACAAACCTCGATCTACACATGAGTTTGCAACACCCTGTACATGGATTCATTAAGCAGTACAAAGGCCACCCAAAGGACCCCATTGAGTAGGTGAAATAGTAGATGGCCTTCTTCAGCCGAATGTAGTGGAGCTGCAACAAAAGAGGAAAAATAGCTAAGGTAACAGTCAACGGTTACAGAATGTTATTTCACTAGGAATGACTGTAGCTATCGAACGTCTTCTAAAATAAGCATCCAGGAGTAATACAGTGGAGCCTCTCTATAAAGAACACATTGGGACCAGCTAATTTGTCCACTGTAGAGAGGTTGTCCACTCTTCAGAGGTGAAAAATGTATCAGCACTATAGGAAAGTCTACTTTTGGTGTCTTGGAATGCATCCTTTGTAGGGAGGTAATTTATATGGTGTCCTTTAGTACAGGTTCCACTGTAATTAGTGTGTATGGGAATCAGCATGCATAAAATGCATGGAGTATTATAACTACAATATCATGTGTCAATGATTCACTGTTATTGCATATTTATGTCAAAGTATTGATTGGTTATGTACATAATATTATGTGCATAACCATTCATTATTATTATGTTTATGTACAATATGTACGGTTTCATTATTCAATTTTATAAAATTTATATAATTTAATTAATAACAATTAGTCAATAGGTGAAATGGTCATTGGAACAGGTCTCAAATGTGATTTGTATAAAATTGGGTAAAATTAACTTACTATTACATCTCTGTGCACCCAAACAACAGCACATGGTCAAGAAAAGCATCTTTGAAAAAATAAGATTTCAATTTCTTTCATTGGTGCAGCCCACATCACACATTTGTCCTTTGGGCAAACTAAATTACACAGCCATCCTGACGGCCATTTTTAATACTATTTGTACCATGTTCTCGTGAACTATAGTTTCTATTGAGATTATGAACTATGTTTACAACTAGTGTTGTAAGGGGGTCAACTCCGGTTGATTATGAGAATTTGAAATTGATTATTATGCATATTAATTATGTAAGACAAGAAACCCAACTTCCTACTAATTGACCCTATTAATTGACCTTCTACACCATGGTTCACAGAATGTAACGTATTAAATTTCATAGATATGCCAAGAAACATATGTTCTAGTACACACATGTATTGACCACTTTCAACACAAGACCATGCAGTTCACAAGTGGTGTTCAGATGTGGAGAAGTATTTAACTAGAGCAAGGTGAAAAATGAAAGGATAAAATGATGTTCTAGAACAAGTATCCGTATGTTTAGATGAATGAAAGTGTTAAACAGTGTGGGTGAGGAGAGGAAACCTAATTTATACTCAACCCCACTTGAACTCATAAACAAAGCCTTGTAAGAGCAGTCTTAATGGGTATTTCAACAATTAGACTACAGTACAGGCTATTAAAGAGTACCAGTTTAAGTACTATTGCAATGGGGCATACATACAGCAGTACTATGTTCTCACCTGATCCAGGTCAGAGAGGTTCAATTGACGCGGATTATGATTCTGCTCCTTGTAGTCGAGATGTGGAGTGTTACCAGTGTACTCCACCAGCTGCTGACCGGCCTCTCTCATGTGCTCTATCACAAGCTGTACATAATATCAAACAGACTAAATGCAATAAGTATAGCCAAGAAAAAATCCACCATCAAGAAGCTCCAAATAAAAGATGATGACACCCTGTGTAACTACATATGTAGCTGTGAGAAGATTGTATGTACATAAGTACGTACAGTATATCGTTGCATGTTATCAAGTGGTACTAAATGGAATCAAAAAGCTGTTCCCTGTGAACAACTGTATGTAGAATCAAAAATTATTGTCAACGATGTTATCAATTCCTGTTAGTATAAGGATACAAACTGGCAAATCCATGTACACAACATTGATGAGGACAAATGTACATCATAAAAATACATCACTCTATCAGAATGCAAACAATTGACATATGTTCTACCCACAAGTACATAAAAGCCCATATTATACCACACCCACCAATGATAATGGAACAGGAAATGACAACCAAAGATTGTTTAAATGTGTGTGGCAAGGCGGGTTATATCAATCATGGCTACTGACAACACTGGAGGTATTTTACTTACTAACAACAATAATTATACTGCAGGATTTGAATTGTCATAATCCAGCTTTCAGGACACTTACAAGTGAGTTCTACACAGAAATAGATGTACATTCTACGTAAGTGAGCTAGTGGAGACTGACCTGTTTGATTGAATACTGGTATATATTGAACTTTTCTTTTTGTTCCTCGCTAGCAAGAAGTAATGCTGCCACCATGTCACTAATTGTGTAGTCGTTTTCAGTGCTTTTGAACATTATAGCTATATTTTTAGCAATGTCGTTGAATGCAGAGTGGTCATCATGGTAGCAAATACAAAAAGCCCGGTTCAAGTTGCGAAGAGTGTACTGCATCACTTTGGCGAACTTTGCATTATAGAGAGGTTGTGAATTCGCTTTACATGTCACTTCAACTCTTTTAGTCCCTAAATACTTAAGAGGACGTTTTTGAGAAACAACATTGTCATAATTAGGCTGCGAGCCATCTTTGTTCTCATCCTTGATGTAGCTTATCGGTTGAGGTTCAAGGCAATTGCATGGATTTAACAGGAATAGAAAGAAAGCACATTTCAGTACTATGAGACTGAACAGAGCAATAGAATAGGCTGCAACAACATCTCGTATGTTTGATGGTTCACAGTTTGCTTCAAATGTTGCTGGTGGTGGCCATGATGTAAATCCACCCAGTATGGAGACACCAGTTTCAAGAAAGACAAGAATGAAAAATCGGAGAACTAGGAACAACAGCATAAATGGGTCACGTAGCCTTGTTCGCATGATAGGTCCTCTTAAAGTGATACCAAAGATAAGAATATCCACCGTTACAACAAGGAGTTGTACGAAAAGTGAAGAAAAGGCAAATGTGAGTAAAAGTGGAACATGTGAGGAATGGCAGTCTTCCAAATGGACGTTTATGTAGACTGCAGCAGCCACGGCGCAGCACAGACTAGACAATGCAAAACAAGGAATATTGTAAAGACACAAAAAGAGGATTATAGAGGATGGGCTGGGGTCTTTCCCGCGAAGTTCGTCTAAAGGCTTACCCGATCTTAACGCGAATAAATAAGTGTGCTAGCTATTATAGTCTATTACACGGTCACCAGGAATATATTAGTAAATGGAATCGCCACTATACGGTTAATGAACTGCGATCTCAATTTCACCATAAACCAGAGATTGTGAATTAGCTCGGTCTATGATTTGACCGAAACGAGCAGCTCATCTTCCCAGCGGGAGCAACCAAATCGGGATTTTAGCACAATCGAAACAAACTAGAATTGTGCAACTACTGTAGTGGACACTTATATTCATGTGTCGTCTATTTGAGGGCGTCAACAGTTTGATTACTAATAAATGCATGCTCACTCACACGATCCAACTGATGATGACGCAGACGAAGGCATAAAGCACAAGACCATCCGAAGAATATGCACATCGTCGTCCTTTTTCTCCGCAAAACTTCAAACGAGGCATTGTGTCCCGTCAACACAGCGAATAACCGTTTCCGAAGCGCAAAAAGGCGTTACAGGATTTGTTATGATTATAGCAAACACTACGGCTCTGTCAGCAGATACTAATACTAAATATATACACTGTACATACTCAAAGGTCAGGGTCCGTAGGTTGATCACGCCAACACGCCAACCGCAGATCATCCAGAGAAGTCTGGAAGTTGCGTAATAATTTTGATAACGGTAAAATGGCCTCGAAAGCATCTGGTGAAGATAGTTTGTCACAAGTTTTCACCTGTAAGACTTCGGAAGAAGTGACCGATATATTCAAAAAGCATATATCCGGAGACAAAAAGAAGAACATACCTAGGGAGTTTGCCCAACATAGGATTGGATTGGCTAACAAAGAAGGGAAATGTTATTTCTACCTCCACTACGAAACGAAGAACGAACCATTATGGTACAAATTTTCTAACTTCTGGAAGGCTCCCATAAAAATAGAAGGATCCGTCTATCCCACGACTGAGACATACTTTCAGTGCGAAAAGGTTAATCCGGATAATCTGAGAGGAAAAGGTCTCACGGAAGAAGACATTGAACAATGCAAAAGAAAGTGGGAAAACATGAAATTACTCAATGCTGGAGATGCCGCCAAACGAGGAAGACAACGGGACACAAAAATAGATCCAGATTGGGATAAAGGAGGTTCAGAGAGGGCAATGCACCGGGCATTGAAGGCAAAGTTCACTCAACACAAAGACCTGCTTGACTTGCTGTTGTCTACTGGTAGTATGACCATTGTTGAGGACACTGCCCAGTCTGGAGACTACATTTGGGGAATTGGAGCTGATGGTACTGGGAGGAACCTCCTTGGTTTGGCTCTAATGAAGGTACGATCGGAGCTTGTAGATATGAATTCCTGAAAAACTTGAATTTTTATGTTTGGCACATGCGAAGCTTATAGAGTACGTTATAAACTTATGTAAATTTGTATGGCAGTAATATTATTATAGGGGTACATGTTTGTTTTTCAGTAATAAACACAATAAGATATTGTACATATTACGTGGAGCTACATTTTTGGATTTTTCACAGTATTAAAATGCAGTGTACATGTATAGATGTGGTGTGACCACAGCAAAGAATTCTTTGGGTCTGTACATTTCACACCGATCGTTATCAAACTATAATGGTCTTCAAATTATTTTGGGAATGCAGATGTGTGCCATTTCCTAATACTAGAAACTATTGAACCTCCGCAAAGTCTTCATTCCTGAAGAATTTGAGTAATTTTCATCACCTTGCACATTCATAACTCGTGATCGCATTCATTTAGAAAGTGGGTTATAATCTGTCTCCTCGCATATTGTGATAATATTCAATAGCACTATATATGCCCCAAGGCAGCAGGAATATTATATCATAAAACATGCAGTGAGTTGAGTTGAATTGAATTAATTTTATCTATATACGTACATACACATAATATGCATACATATTATATTATACAGAAAGGGTAACACAAAAGGTGATCCTATACGATGGTGCTCCCAGCCCCTGGGGCGATAATAATAGCAATGACATTTACAAAACAACAACAAAGATAATCATGCATATAATACACAATTGCAATCAATGGAGTAAGGGTTGAAACAAGTGATTTGAAAGAATTGAAAATGAGGATAATGATCTCGAGGAACATTGATGCATATGTTTTCCGCCCATTTGCCCAAACAACTGTTTCCAACACTGTATAGTTGTACATGTACATGTGTTTTTGGCACGAGTGCCTACTTCGAAAACCATGTTATAACCTAATTATGTTCTTATTAATTAAGTGTATATAATATCAATGTAAATACATAATTTCAGTATTTCTAGGTCTTTGATGTTGTGCTTGTACATACATAATACAGTTGCGGATACATTGTAAAAAAAAATCTCAAAATAAATAACTCTAAACTTGCTTAAGGTGGGTCTCGTTTCCAGTAAAGGCAATACACTACACTACACTGTAAAGCAATGGAAACTAAAAAAAAGTTTCTTCATAGTCTATTCCTAGGTCGTAGTATTCATTGCCACTTGTTTCTGAATTCATCTCGGATTTCAGCAGTTTCAGCGCAGCATCCACTTCGTTGGGCAGGTGACATTTCAGAGTGGTCTTGTCCAACCTGATGACCCCAAAATCTTCATTGGCTTTCATTGTCACATTGCAGCTGTACTTCTTCACAAAGGGTAAACTGTACAATGAGATGTAAACAACAATAGCTACAATGAAAATTGGAATACACATATGTATGTACACATGTGACAGAATGATGCAATATGGCATGAAGGCAAAAAGTGTACTGTAGTACACTACCACACGCATACCGCATGTATGTACACGTTACATATTCCACATACGTACATACATACCTAATGTATGTATGTCACCTACTTCACATATTGTCTATAATCACAATACATAATAATATGTATGTACAAAACCTTACTCCTCACCCCAAATGTATATATAAAACTATAGTAACATTAGCACATCTCTTTGTGTTTCCTATGTCTCTGAGATTCACCACTAATGTTGCAGCTGCTAACATACAAAGTAAACTATATACAATGGATGCAAACAACTGTTGAGCTAATAACCTCCCACAAAGTAGGCCGTGAAGGTGTCAAATCACATAGCATAGTCTAGAGATTGTCACACTTCAAGGTACACAAGCACATACCTACATACACCACTATATCAACATGCATCAAGATAACGCAAGTCAACTAACAACAACGCATTTTATCACGAGCAACAACACACATCAGCAGATGTTAACATGCTTGACAAATATCAGCATTTGTATCCTGGTTGAGGGGTGGATCAAACGAAAAACTGTGCTTACATAAGCCATGTAGCACAGGTCAGTGATACAGCACAGGTCACCAGACAGGTTTCATTGTTAGGATTAATTGCGTGAGAATGAGGCAGGAAATTATTAAACACATTTCTATTGCATGTAATATGTTGTATTGGACTATGCACATATTTGCTGTATAAATACTCTATCATTCACCACACCAGGATATAACTATTACATGTATGTATGTATGCATGTATACAGTTGAAATGTACAATTCTGAAAGTGTTGGTTCCATAGACCACACATAACGTACCATGTTGGATGCCTCCTAGTCTCAATGTGGTAGACCATTCCGGGGATGAAGGCTGGGATTGGGGAGACGTCAGTGGCTGCATTGGTAAAACCTTTAGACAGCTGTCTGGTGAGATGGAGGTGCTCCTTCACGTCATCCAAAGAGGACCTTTGATGATGCAAAGGCTCAGTTTCCTTCATGGGAGCGGAATCTGTATTTTCCTCTGCAACATTACCATTATGAGTAGCTGTAATGAGTGTGTCAGCTACAATTGATGTATCTAAATCTTCTGTTGATTCCTCCTGCTCAGATGGGAGATTCTGTCCCTCAATGACGACATCATCTCCTTCCACAGTTTCATCTTCTTCCTTGATGTGTCCGTGGGTCATAGCTCTTTCCTTCCACCTACCACCTAACATCTTTGCAGTAACAATTTGACTCACGTGTTGGATGACAAGAGGTTTCTGACGAAATTTCCCTAAGTAGTCTAAACATTTGGGTTTGGTAAACATATTTTGTATAAATGGATCGATGTCAGGCTGGTTAGTTTCTTGTTCCCCGAAATCTGTTTCCTCGGACCCAGGGTTGGGCAGGCATTGTACCCTGGGTATAAAACCTTTGTACAAAACAGCATACTGAGGGGGGAGGGGACAGGTACAAATGAAGATAAGCCAAAAACGTCTACACAGAATACAAGTACCTATACTTACATATACAATATATTGCACTTAATCAGAGGCAATTTGTTTGAATTTGTAGAAATCGTGGTAAAATATCAAGTTTGGTAGAATATCACAGTACACAATACATACATTGATTACGGTACAACTAAGAATTTCATGTACAGTACATAATGTGGAGTTTAGTTGATGGACAAGAGAACACCCTTTTTCTTGTGAGTCGCCAAAGACCACTTGACACTTAGAGGACAGATAATGCATGTGAACAAAGAACAACATAATATATCAACAGGCAACAACATATGAACATATCGTATGTACGTGCATACACGAGTATACACTTCATCACAAACAATAAAAACAACTGAAAATGGTGATCACAGTATCATAAACATGAAAAACTGCATTTCTGGATGCCACCCACAAAAATACATTACATTAAGTTAATAACAAACCATAATAAGGGACGAATCAAATGCAGTCAGGGTCTAGCTCTGATGAGTATTGGCTATTACTTACTTTTGGTTTCTGGCACAAAGTTAAATGCTTCCACATCATGTGTTTCAGGAACAGCAGTGACCTCCAGTTCAAGCTATGGTAGACAGGAACAAGCCGAGACGAAAATTTAATGTTATTTCAATGTACAGTAAACAATCAACACACTGTATACTGAACAAACAACATAATATGTACACTAAAACAATCAATATTATGCTATCCATTAAACAGAAAGTTAACAATTAACATAAAAGAGTCAATAACCTACAATCACAGTTCTATACTGTATTTGTACAGCCTGATAAAATTAATCTCAAGAATTTAATATTAACCTAGCTCACCATGGAACGGCATCACTGTTCAGAACAATTGTAGTCACAAATTTCTTGCTGTATTCTGCCAGAGGGTAGCTGCAAGACACACACCGGAGAGAGTATCATAATGTTATTATTGTTACATTAGCTGAAAGCACAAAACATGGATTTAAGTTACAGTATGAATGGGTAACTTTTGATTTGGAATGGACTGGCTAACATTCTTATGTATGTACTCAAGTACATACATACGTATGTACATACATACAGCATGTACGTACGTATCTAACCATAGCATCAAAAAAGGAAACACGTTCCTGCGATGTAAGTATACTTGCACGTACATACTGTACATATGCATAATACAGATATGTACATATTTATGTAGTATATAAGTATTATGTGAAAGTACTGAGATAAGGTTAAGTCATCTCATTGCAAGTAAAGGACCATTAATTTTGGTCAAGAAGACGACTATACCAGTCACCCAGGCAGATCACATATACATGCATGAATGTGAGTCTTACCTGAAGACACACCCAGGTGGAGAGTAAGCAAAGCATCGGAGGCCTTTTGATGCAAACACCTTGAGTCGTTCGTCAATTTTGAAGAGGAGAGCCAATACACTAGCAACACCGGCTCCGAGAGAGTGTCCAACAATGGTTATGCTATAGTCCTGAATAGCAGGAGTAAAAGTAAGTGAAATGGATGACCATATCAAGAACAATGTCGGTCTAAGTTACAGTACTTACGGGATGCTGATCAAAACATCTTGTGAGAATTTTCAACTCGAGGAGGTTATTGATGATATTTTCAGCAGTTTCATATAGACCGAGGTGTACCTGGGTTCTCAGTCTGTTGAATGGTGCCTCTTTCATTCTTATTTCTTTCAATGAAATAGACAGATCCGTCAAAACATCCTACAGTGAAGAATACATACAGGTGACAATATTTTCAATTGCTAACATGTACATAACCAATGCATAAACAAAGTGAAGAATCTGGATACAGACACGTCCAGTGGCTGCACAAATGAGATGTCACAAATCTACTATATTGTGACATTCTGACATGATATGCGAGGTCGCAAACATGGACACTACTATGGCTGCTCATTTCATCATCCCCAACGATTACACCTGTGAACCTCTCAGGTATTTGCTACATGTATGTATGCGTGCATTAGACAAAAAGGGTATGACATCCGATAGCCCAGATAACCTTGATCTGACTTTGCTAACATTTAACCTTCCTTCTGATCAGTAATCTGTGTATGTGTGTATGGCCTAGTCTACATAACTCCTCAAGGCTTCATCAATCCCCAAGCTGTAGAAGAGATGTAGGTACTGTACATAGTCCAATCCTCATATTATAGTCATCTGTACATAGAGTAATTGTGTGAATAATTGTGTGAATGCTGTGTAGGTACAAACAATTGGAATGGACAACCAAGAAGCTTCAAACATAGTTACGGAGTACAACTGGGATGCATATAGAGTATGTACATACGTTCCTGCATCTACTACCTACGTACGTAGGTCTATGTTTGTGATTGTGTGTGTGTGTGTGTGTGTGTGTGTGTGTGTGTGTGTGTGTGTGTGTGTAAAAATAAACCCAAGTCGAGTGTCTTAAACCATGTTACATATGTATGTATAGTACATGTACAGTACATGAGTATTGTACATACGTATGTATGAAAGGCAGTGGAGATCCGTACACTGCAGGTACAATTTGACTGAGATGCAGTGTGTACTAGTTAATACTGTACCTTTAGAGACATTGTTCCTCTTATGGATATGATGACACTCCTCATTTTGCTATCAAGTAACACAGCATATGGTGCTTTGAATAGCTGGATATGGAAAAGCATGGACACAATATTGTGGGTGGGCTTTGTATATGTGCACTTGCATGTGTGTGCAATGTATGTGAGTTTATGTCAATTCATTTTCAAAGAATTCGGTGTACGTACGTATTAACGTGTTTGGACGATTAACTGGATATTCTTTGGTACTTGTACATTATATTGGTACTGGGAAATTGTGGTGGATTAAAAGGTTTTGTGGATGAAGTGGTGAGGGATTAAGGAGAATTCACTATATATACTTTTATTAAAGGTGCTTACTACATATACGTATATATATATGTATATACGTATAGTACGTAAGTTTTGATGTACAGGCACACGGGCCACCCTCTATTCCACTGTACTTGGTGTTGGATTCTATTGCCAAGGATGTGGCAATTTTATTCCAATTTCACAACAGCAGCATGTAAAAATAAACCCATGCTGGGCGTTTTAAACCATGTACAGTACATGTGCATAGTACATGTATATGTACAGTACACATACTCACCTCATTGTCATTGGAGATGTGCACAATGCTGTGTTTTGACAGTTGTGCTGATATCGCGAGAGCAGCAGTGTTACATCCACAGGTATCGTTCTTGGGCTGCTCAAATTGGTAGTCGCCACTTCGACAAGCACACAAGTCACTGCACGTAGCATGCAGGAAGGAGAACCAGTAACCGTCAGTATGGTGTTCACTGCAGGCCCACCAAACAAAACTCCACACACACACACACACACACACACACACACACACACGCACACACACACACACACACACACACACGCGCGTGCACACACACACACACACACACACACACACACACACACACACACAAGAAATACTCACATTACTGCTTACTTGCACATAAAATGCCCATAATGTATGTACGTATACACATGAAATGCCCACACATACGTATGCACTTATGTCCATATAATATAAGAAATCACTATGTACGTACATACAAACACAATATAACTCACAAATAACAATGGTGAAATACCCACAATGATATACACGAACACAGTAAGACTTGAGTAAGACAGTAAAACACAGTAAGAAAGTAAGACTAAACTCAGTGAATGGAGTTGAAAAACGTGATTGTACTAAAGTCCATATGGTACATTCAAATACTCATCACCTATATTATTATACTGTGACATAATAGTGTAGTGGAGTAGAGAAAGATCGATCAAACGTTTGCAGATATACGTATGTACACCATACAAATTTGATATGGAAAAAGAAAATCATACGTACAATACATACATTTACACGTACCCCATTTTACACACGAGTCTACATCCTCCAGTACAGGGTTTCTTGAAACAATACATCGGCCAGCCATAAACTCCCATAGAGTAGCGGAAGTAATAGATGGCATCCTTGAGTCTTTTGACATCGCCCTAAAACAATGCACACAGAAATAATAACCCGCAATGGACTTTCAATGTTTGAATGGGGGGAATTTTACATGTAAACCAGCTACTGGCACCAAGAGAGGAAGAACTTCCCCTGAGGTGTGAAGAGGTCAGGTATTGATAACATGGCTTCATGTACACCTGATGTCATGCTTGGGCATAACTCACCTGCCCAAGGTGCTGAAGGTCAAGTCTTTTCGGCTCATGCTTCTCCGGTGTGTATCGTTCCACATGCGCCTGACCTCTCTCAAACTCCACCAACTGCGCTCCCTCCTTCATTTGACCAATGGTAAGCTGGACACAGAATATAGCATTTTAAATGACACAGCAACTTTGCATAACATACCATATGTACAGTAAGTATATACACCCCATAACATATATGCACATATGTATGTGTATCCATATTTGATAACCCTGTATGGATACTCATGTACATACGTATATGTGTAGGTATGCAAGACACGTACGAATGTGGGCAAGTATGATGGATAAATTGTGCTATATAGTTACAATGAACATGTCACAATTACATACCTAAGTATGCCTACATGCTATTAGATTACAATAATTCAAAAGGTCTCAATAAAGAGAGAAATTTGCATTCTTGACACAAATATTTGGCCAGTGATAGCATAGATAAGATTATTCATAGTGACCTGTGTCCTGAATGGCATAGGAAGATACTGGGGTGCTAAGTGCTAATGGGAGATATGCCTCTTAAGGAAACCACAATTCACTCTCACATAATCACAATACATGATTGTGGCTGTGACAAACTCTGGTCTGAAGCAGGCCAATGACACATTTTTTACAAGTCTCATGAAAAGAGACATCTATTTCATAAAAATGAATGATTTGAAGCAACTATATGCATACATGCTAGCATACCACTGTGAATACTGATATGACCCTTAGCTTTGAAATTAAAGCCCTACATGTGCCAACCCTTGGCTTTGAAATTAAAGCCCTACATGTGCCATTTCAACCAAACTGACACATAAAATATTATGTATGACACATGTTTACAGCTGTCATGCACATATGTAGGTACACACACACACACACACACACACACACACACACACACACACACACACACACACACACACACACACGTACAATGTAACATACACATGTACACACACATACACAGACGCACACACACACACACACACACACACACACACACACACACACACACACACACACACACACACACCAATCATAAACAAACACATTTACCACTTTTATAGAGTGTTGATAAAGTTTGAACTTTTCTCGCTGTTCCCTTTTGGCGAGTACCAATGCCGCTGCAATATCGCTCAGTGCCAACCCTGACGTTTTCTCGCAAAATATAATTGCCATATCCTTGGCAATGGAATCCAACACTGAATTTTCCTCCTGGCGCTTGCGACAGCCACAGCAAATTCTGGCGAAACGACCTAGTGTTCTACCCCAAAGCTTCGCTGTTTTCGTATTGTATAGAGTCTTCTTAGTCTTGTCAACTCTCACTGCAGTTTTCTTAGTGCACAGATGTTTCCAGGAACGCTTGTGGATGACCACACTTTCATATTTTGGTGCTTCTTCTTCATCATCGGAATCATCCACATAGCTTGCAGGGTTCCACGAGAAGCAAAGAAAGGGGTCAAAGAGGATTGCAAAGTATACAAGTTTGGCCACTAAGAGAATCCACATAGTAATGGTGAAACCAGCAAGTGTAGCTTGAACATTACTCTCGACACAATCCAAGTTGTTTGCCACAGTAGGGTGCCAAGCTGATATTGCACCCAGCACGGACACTCCCACTTCACCAATGGTCAGAATGAGTTGCAAAGCTATGAACACGTGCGCAATGGGCTCTCGTGAGCGAACTCCCATTATGCTCCCTTTCGCTGATACAGCAAGCAGGTTGCAGTCCATAGTAAGCAGTAACAGGTTGACTAAAATGGTACCAAATAGAAAAGCTACCAGAAAGCCTAAAGTTCTTGGGTGACATTGGTCCAATTTGGCCCCTACATACACGGTGATACCCAAAGTAGCCAACAACCTACAGGGAGAGAAGGCAAACACGGATAATACGAACGAAATCTGAAATTGTGAGTACACTGTGCAATGGTAATGACCACTACGAGTTGATTATCTGTGGTTAGGATGAACACAGGTAGACAAAACTCACATGAGGATTCGGATCAGAACAGCAACAGCCGAAACGGGCACTAAATCGTCCGACGAAAAGGCACATTCCTTACGGAAGATCTTCAGGGTAGGCATGGTCTAGTACATACGGTGGTTCGATATTTCGACTTATTCTCTCATAGAACTCCGCTGTCGCCCACAAGTCGCAGATGTACGATCCAGTTATGGATCCTCCTCTGTGAAGTACGTAGATATGTAGGTGATGGTGTTACAAACAAACTTCCGGTTTGCGTAGGGTCAGCCCACGCAATCCATGGACTGTCTATTAACGTGATGATCATGCTC
>OZ026557.1:3032500-3142500 GCA_964020155.1 Chondrilla cf. caribensis | reverse complement strand
TTCATCATAAACGTGAAAAGTATAAATCAGCCTTGAGCGATCTGATTCATTTTTGGCACTTTTGTGCAAAACCATGCCATGGATCAACACCATGCTTCCCTTCTTCACTTCAACTGGCACATAAGCGCTATCTGGTACATCACTCAATTCTCCGAAGGTTTGCAGAGTTATGTTATCTGGATCATCACTGGTCCTCATAACCCTCCTGGTAACTGGATTATTCTGGGACCCGGGGGCGAACCAAAGACATCCGTTTTCCTTGGTAACGTCTTCCAGCGCCATCCAGAAACCGTAAAGATGCATCGGGTCGGTATAAAGAAAAGTGGAGTCTCGGTGGGGTTTTACCACGCCTCCGATTCTCGGCGGTTTGATAATACACATTCCTTGAATTACTGCGGCCTTTTTGATACCCAAGCTCTTGATCAGCGACACAATTTTCTCGCTATGTGTAAATTCTTTGAAGACAGGGTCACACGCGTGCAAACCATGGGCAAGCTTGTTGATTCCCATCTTCGGTTCTACTTTTAGGGATCCGTCTTCGTTCAAAGCGCCTTCCTCGAAGAAGAAGTGAATCTTGTCACCACTTTTTAAAAAATAATCTTTGCTGGCATGCTGTCGTTTCTCGGTAGAATAGCTGATGATAGGATGCGTTGCAAAGTCAACTTCGTCGATGATTTTGTAACATCTGTCCTTCAAAGAATCGCATTCTTCGTCGGAACAGAAGTTTTCGACCACAAGAAACCCGTCTTTGTGGAATTTATCAACTTGTTTGGGAGACAATGTGGCAGCCATGTTAACAAGGTTACGTTATATACGATCACGTGATAGTCGGGCGGATCACACCTGGTAGCAAAACAACGCTGAAAGAGCCGTAGGAAGCATTTGCTAAAAAGAGCTATAAGAATACGACTACATTTAGACATTAACACAAAAAGAAAATCGTGATCTTCATTAATCGGCTTATAGCTGCATTGTTCAATTTATCCCTGTCCATAGGAAATCCAAGTCAAATCAATCTAACATATGAAACACGTAGTAATACGATTCTTCTGATAACAAACAAGATACAATTTTTCGCACATCATAAATTCTCCCCAATGTCCATATAATACAAAATTTTGTATACTTTTGTATGTGAATTCCAATATATGTGTATTACACCTTGTGGTGATTATGTGCACTCAGGTAATTTTACACTCTATTTCTGGTGATCAGAGGCTGCCCAGTGTCCATATCAAACTTAGCAACACAAATTTGGATGCATACACAGACTCCTGGGTGTGTTATAGGCATCGTGGTGACTAGCCAAAAATGTCAAATTCTTTGCTGGTCACCACGGCCTCTCCAGTGCCCACATGATGCATCATAGCTTTAATACGGATGCATGGCCACACTTGTGGTAGTAGTATGGTCCTTCTGATAACAAGCAAGATATGTTTTGTCGCCGATCAAAATTCTCCCCTGTGCACGTGTCCATTTGACACATAATAATTATTTGTATGCTGATGTACATGAAAGTACATATAGTATTATACTGCATACAAATATACGTGTACATATAAGATTATATATTTAACAACATATATTCCAACATCCTACAACCTCTGGTCGGTACCACGTCATCCATCGTCAAGGACTCTGAGGACTTCGTTTAGAAGTTGGAGACAACTGATGTTCAACATAATGACATCATGGTGAGTTTTGATGTTGTCAGTCTATTCACCAAGGTACCAACTGGTGACACTGTAAGAGATATTGAGGATCTGCATGCAGAAGACGACACCCTAAGAGACAGAAAGATCTTGCTGTCTACAGACATTGTCTCACTCACCGAACTTAATACCACCACATACTTTCACCTTGGAGGTAACTTTATGAGCAGGTTGAAGGTGCGGCCATGGGTTCTGCACTGTCCCCAGTCATAGCAAATATCTACATGCAGGACTTTGAGTCTCGGGTGCTGGTAACAGCCCCACATATATAAGCCCTCACTGTGGTTGCGCTATGTTGATGACACATTTGTAAAGTGGGATTGTGGAGACAGTGAGCTACAAAACTTCCTGAAACATCTAAATGGTCAACACGATGACATCCATTTCACTATGGAGAGAGAAGAAGACGGGACAATCCCTTTCCTCGATGTCCATGTGAAACATGATGGAGACAAGTTAACCACCAGTGTTTACAGAAATCCTACCCACACGACTACTACCTCAACTATAACTCACATCACCACCCCAAAGTAAAGTCTGGTATTGTGGATTGCCTTAGCCATAGAGCAAAGCCGATTTGCAAGAAGGGATCTGCATTGTCAGATGTACTGAAACATGTCCACAATGCTCTGATGGCAAATGGCTACGTACCCCAGGTATACATTCAAAAATGGCAGAAGAAGAGGAGACGAGATGGTCCCGGTACTGGTCATCCGAAAGCCAGGATGTTCCTATTATATCAAGGGCCTCAGCGAAAGGATCGGCAGAATGTGCAGGTCATTGGGTATCCACACCACTTTCACCTCCATGCAGAAATACCCTCAGGAAATCCCTCACGAAAGTAAAAGGAAACCTGGTATGTTTGATGTGAAGGGTGTTGTATACGCTATTCCCTGTGTAGACTGTCCAGCTACCTACATTGGTGAGACTGTGAGGATGCTGAAGGTTCGTATGGTGGAACACAAGAGGGCGGTAAAGAGATAGAATACTCTGAAAGGAATTGCCGTGCATGTCCAGAGACTGCACATAACATTGACTGGCAAGAAGCTAGAATCCTTGCAATGGAGAACTTTTGGGGAAAAATTCTTGAGGCCCTTGAGATCCAGCAAAGAAGACCTATGATGAACCTTGATGCTGGTCTACATCTGGATCGATCGTGGATCCCCTTTGCTCGTTCAAGGAGGGAAGTCACGAGATCAGATGTTTCTTGGAGGGAGGCTTAAACCCTATTTAAGAACGGTATCTCTCAAGGCACACCAACTACTGAAGACGACCCACAGGGTTGAAACGTCCAGATGAAGAACTCTCTTCACCAACTGCATTTTAAAAGCTCCTGAATCCGAGAGGATTTTTCCAAAAATATAGCTGCATGTAGTTTGATTCAATCCACCTAACTATTATTGTTTTAGCTACAGTACATGTGCACCAGATAAGGTGAATTTTTAAAGTGGCACAGATGGTATGATTATCTAATAAGTCCTCACCTGTAGTCACCATGGCCACGAACATCAAGGACACCAAAGAGATCATTTTATCTGGATACTATACTTCACCAAGTGGAACACTGAGTAGGCCTCTGAAGCTGTTCGGAGAATACGCAGTGGAGGTATGCTACTCCCTCCTTATAAGGTATTTGGAGTGGAGTCTGACTTCGTGAGGTCTCAAAGGAGACAAGTGGGCACACGAATGTGTTTGAATAACAAAGTCCTTCCATCACAACACCACTAGCAAGGTCTGTGCTTATGGATACCTCTCAGAACCATGTGTGATCGATCCATTATGGAGTTAAAGACGAGGAAGTGCTCACACAGAATCTATTCAACTTCTGACTGGATGCCTTGTTGTCAATGATACTTAGTAATCACCATGGCCATACTCTTTCAACCCAATGCAGAGTTAGTGAATATGCTGTAACTGTAATTATGGCTGCTTTCACTATCACATGCTTTATTTGCTCTGATACATTCCGAAACATAAACCTTTCATTCTGAAGAGCTGTTAAGAGCATAATTGCACTATTTGTAATGGAAAAATCGAGAGCAAAACTTATAACGACAAGAACATCATAAACAAACAGTTAGCCTCTCATGCCACTGCATGTGGGTGGATGGGCTAATCCCATGGACCTGATAAAACTCATATACACTCACAATCACCTGCAGGTTCGGAATCTGCACTAAAAACTATTGTGAAAGAGTTTCAATGGCCATTATTCGAATGCTCACAAATGCGCGCATGCTATTATAATATTAGCGTTGAATATGAACCAATACAACACCACGAAGCATTATAATTATAATATTATGTAGGAGCACAATATATAAAGAGGCTCAATTTCCAAGAAAGATAACAATTTAATATATTTTATGTAATACATGGTTGAGAGTTGGCTGCACATATAAGTGGAAATTCTCTTGAATACTATTCTTCAAGACCTGGTAGGGTACCATAATAAGTATCATTGATCAAAGTCCACCTATGAGGCAGCTGGAAACGACTGAAATGACTGCAAGTCACTGCCTACATACTGGCACCATGCGGCAATATCACAGACAGCTCATTACGTAATCCAAACTCATTCTCACTTCAATTTCAAAATTAGAGACCAAAATGGGTTTGGGTTAAGTGAGATTACACATACATAGTTTCACGTAGCCAGGCCCTATCCCCGGTCACTTCCTTATATGTAAAATGAGGCGATCGAGGATGCATCCAATCACATTATGAATTTGCATGAGCATGTGACATCATAGCTATATACGTACATGTATGTGCATACACGTCCACATACATAATACTGCTATAGCTAATACATATTATTATGTGTACATATATAATTATTATTATATTAATAGTCAATATACTCCCACGTTCATTATGAACTTGGTACACATGTTGAGTTGTTGTTATTGCACAACCATTCACACATAGTCATGTTGAGGTACGTAGGTTGCAATAGACACCTTTCCGTGTGGGTACATTCAAGTAAACATGGTATCTGAGGAACGCTGCGGTGAGTAGGAGCCTTCCAGGTTGTGGTTGACAACATGTAATTCCATCACATCGCTCTGTTGATAGGGAATTCACAAGAGACAGGAGGTCCCTGTGCATCATATTATCACAAATATTCAACCACTACAAAGTAAAGTATTGTACATGTGCAATAACTCCAAACTGCAAACTATCCATTTGAAAAAGCTACCAGTTTACAACCTAATTTAATCCTAGCCTATCAATGTACGTGTTCCTTGCACATGTTGTCCTACAGATCCTGAGGGATTGCTTACAGGACCAGCACTCCTAGTGAGGTGATCACAGTTGTAGCCAGCAATCCAATGAGTGAAAACTTTAGACCCATTGCGGCACTAGGAGGACATGCTATACATCAGGAGAGAGAAAAGATTGGATCAACAATAGCAGTTACTCCACTGATGTTGTTACCATTCTTTCTGGTACTCACGTATGTTGAACGTAGCAGTACAGTTCATCCCTGCTGGCTGTTGTCCCGTTCTGTAGTAGCTTATCCCTCCACCAATACCAGCAAAACCAAACTTTAACCCAGCATTACAGGCTTGCTGGATGAGGCCAGATCCTCCACACTGGCAAGAATTGACTCCACACTGGCCAATCTGTTCATCAGTATACGGACCACAGCGTACCTGCCCTGTACATGTGAGGGTGGACAGACCACAGTACTGGGCTCTTAGAAAGGCCTCACACTTGGCATCAACATTCACACCAAATGAGGTGTAGTTCCTTTTGTAGGTCTCAAATCCAGCTTCAGTGGCAGTGTCCACGAACACTGGTCCAGACCCAATAACATTCCTGCATACTGTCCCAGTGTAATTCATACACCTGTGCACAATTCAAGATACAAATTAACATGTAAAATATAAGTGTGTGAACAATAGTGCAAGCATAACATATTTGGAATATAATCAGAAGGAACATTTTTGGACTTATAATCATGACAGAAAAACCCATGTGTACATCTGTGTTCATATTGAACACATACAACCGGGCTGCAGCGTGACAACAATAATATTATTAACACAATACCGAGTAGATAAGTGATACAATGAAAGCTGCATACACTGCACAACAGTGTAGGGGTGGAGGTTTGTGTGCAAACGTACTGTGAGTTCACTGCAGAAAGAGAAAGAAAACAGATCAAAATTATAGCATTAAAAATAAAATAAGCAACAAACTTGAGCCTAAAATGTAACCGCTATAATGTATGTCTCTCAACTAAGATGTTATGTAACCTGTATGTCATGCAACATGTAAATGACTACATTGTCATAAATCAGGTATGTAGTAATTCTTCTGCAGGATTAAGTCCAATTGGATAGGGTAGTATACGTGATAGGAACAAGCCACACACAAGCCAAAAGATAAAACAGGTAGCCCCACCTACCCACAGTTACAATCATTGAATTTACAGCTATTACGAACAGCAGGTGTGCATGTTGAGGTTATTCAAGGGTGGAATACAGGATATGCAGGTGAGGAAATTATCATTATACCGGCAAAAAGATAAGACCTACTAAGTCAAATCACACCGTTTCAATACATACATACCCAAATAGTGGCACAGATAGTATGATTATTTAATAAGTCCTCACCTGTGGTCATCATGGCCACAAACATCAAGGACACCAAAGCGATCATTTTATCCAGTTACTGTACTTCACCCACGCTAAGAAGGAGCTCTGAGCTGTTCGGAGAATGCACGGTGGAGGTATGCCAGTCAACTTATAAGGTATCTGGAGTGGGTGGAGTCTGTAATTTGCCAGGCGTCCATGGTATTGAGGGGCGTAACCTGCTCCGATGGGGTCAAATAAACATTGCATCACTACTAAAAATAAGAACCATTGGTCATGTGTACCATGGGCCACCAAAAAATTTGGATCACGTGCCGCTACAAACATGCAGCCTCTCATCGGCTACTATTGTATTAATTATACCTCACACTCCCGCAACATTTCAGGACACTCCCAAAACATTCCAGGGCTCCACTCCATTGTTAATCATCTTATTATGACCCATTTGAAACAACATTGGGATGTGTTATGCCATACAAATATTCCCGTCTGAAGCTACTCTCCCGCATTGTGACATATACAATGAAACTGAATTCCATTTTGAAAATAAACCTCACCTCTAAAGTGAAAATCCACTGTATCAATCCTGTCACATTACTGCTGTTGCTGTGTTACCTTCTTAACTTTACCTTATTCAACATTTAGTACATTTTGTCAGTGAAGAATAAGTTCAGTTGTGAGTAAGCAGCTGTTAATCCTGCTCAAAACATACACTATAGGGGAACATACCAAGACTGGATCTGTTGTTGAAGATCTACTGGATAATATCATGTGTGTACAGCTCTATTCAGACCTGTGTACCACACCCTTACTATACCACACCCATACATTCCAGGTGGGCTACGTTGGTATGTTAGGCTCAACAGCAATGCTAATTGTTATTGTAGGAAGGAAGCCAGAGGCTTATTTTTAGTAACAAGCATGAAATCACTCCACATGTGTACACTTCCACAGATAAGTGGTATGTAAGGGTCTATTGCTGTCATGTATAATTTCTATGGAATGGAAGAAATATGTCTTCAGAGGATGAGAGTACATGGCACTGTACATACTTACCTACTTGAGAGTTATGTAGCTTCCACATAATGTATGTAGCACCACAAGGCTTACGATATGTCCTAACCAGACGCACATGTGTACCACAGTCAATGGTTAGGAAGTCAATGTTCAAACAGGATGCTATGAAATTCCTAAGTAATTTAAATTTTATTTGGATATTGTACTAAGATCAAAAGTATTAGTAAGGGATTAAGTGTAGCTTAATATCCATTACTGCATTTCAAGGTTCATAGGGAGTGATGTTGCGATAAGTGCATGCATACTGGAATCAGAAGTTAATAGTCAAATAATGAACATTAGGACAACAAACGTGCTATAAAAGACCAAGGACTCAGGGGGTCATGTACAGAGACAAACAGTCACTGGGAGTCCACTGTCTTGGTGAGGCCTGCATGGTCCCAATTTACGAAAGATGTAGTCCGGGCACGGTGGGCCACAAAGTGGGAAATGAATCGAAATGAAAAAAAAAATAAATCACATTCGACGATTCGTTCATACATTTTCGTATTGCAAAAATGTCGTTATCGTCTGCTGCACGATTATTTACAGTGATGCGACTATCGGTGAGAGTCAATGGAAGAGTAGCAAATACGCGGTGTTTCAGCGTCAACGTGGTCATCGCAAACAAAAGCCACAACGTATTGAAAATAGTCCCATTGACTCGCCGTTTTAAAAAGAGACGACTGAAAATAGTTCTGAAATTAAACTTTTCGAAAGTCGTTACTCCAACCATTGAGAATCTATGTCCCAGCTCTTAGCTCTTTGTTTTCGATAAAATCAGCGAATGTTCCGAGGCCTCCCATACACAGAAATGGTTATATTCGTTTTCAACCGATAAGCGGGTCACTGCGAGGATGAGTGGCCCAACGAAGAATCAACATCGACAACGTCGACAATTTCTTACGCAGTGTGTACAGGAGGGCGCTTATCAACGTCTACCCTAGCTAATGGGCCTTGTGTGCGGAGTGGGTTGTTGGTTCAAGAAGCTATTTTTAGTAACGTTAGAGAAGGTATTCGAACCACACCCATTCGGTTCACTTCTACAACAACAAGAACAATGACACGGAACTGTGTACTCGAAAACACGCCCATACAGCACGTGTACTCAAACCAGTGACTAGACTATGATTCAGCACATGTTCCTCACTCTGGGAAAGTGCCCTTATTAGGTCAAAATGTGGCAGGTGGGTGGTGTAGTTACTATACCTATATTCATGCGTACCCTTGTATAAACATTACATTATTATGTACCCATGCATACGCATCTCATTTAGACTATGTACACATGCACCCAATCAGCTGTAGGCGGATAGTATTACTGAATGTATTGTAGGTACATATCCACAACTCCTTTCAACCCTTATGCCAGAAGCTACCGCAACACCCCTTTACACCCAATGCTATCGGAAGTGTGAACAGATGAAGAAGCGAGCTTATGGTGGATGGATCCGTGAGGTGGAACATGGCAGTTTTACACATCTGGTCTTCTCAACTCTTGGCGGCCTCAGTAAGGAAACCACCATCATGTATAATCACCTGGCCACCCTCATTAGCTCCAAAAGAGGGCAGCCCTACTCTATCACCATGAACTGGATCCGTGTTGGTCAATATGAACTTTTATATTGAACTCCATTCATAACTATAATATGTTTAATCAGTGTCAATGACTCCTGCTGCCGGATCAAAAATATGAGCTCGATTGGAAGTTGCTGCATGGTTGAGAAAGCTACTCTGACATAGTGTGCCTAGTCTAACTGTTGTTTTTTAGGCAGCATTCTTCCCAGACAAACATTTTAAAGACATTTGTCACTTTTCAAGACAACTATCTTAAAGTTTGTACATATACACAACGTTAATCCTACCTGTACCTACCCTGTCTGCTATTTGGCTGTTCCAGGCTATTAATTTTATAGATGAGGCCTTAATTACTATTATTAGTTTAGTTATAGCATATCAAATTTAACATCGAAGTCCACAATTTAGGAGCTAGAAGATCCCTTTTCTTGGACCAGCGTATGAGTTTGGGTGCAATAGCAGGTCCCCGAGCTAAGGTGCTCTATCTGGTATCTGGTAGCAGTTCCAGTCGATACAGTCACGTGATATGCAGGTGACCAGAATAGGCCTTTGCCGATTCATCCGAAGATGTTATTTTCCTGAGTGGAGAGCGACTACATGTAAACTAATGCCCTATAAAATTAAACAAAGTTTATTGGGAGTCGGTAGGTTTCATAGTTTCCAAGAAATAGCCAAATTTAGGTGTCCGAATATAGGCGGTGTCCGTTAATTGATGCTTTATAATATTATTCGGACGTTGCATACCGTCTGTACATGTAGCGACAGAGCAGAACAATAGCTACAGAAATATACCGTTCATCGACCATAAGACACTCATGCACCACGCATACATACCTCCGGCATTGAAAACAAACATCGGTCCGCCTGGTCTTTCCAAGCACGTTGATCCAGATGAGCGAGTTTCCTATATAAATCGCAGGTTCATTGGATCACTTGCAACAACAGGAACTACTGTATTATACAGTCTTGTACGGCCATATTGGTCGATTGCGCAACGGTTGTACAGTACCTGGTACTGTACTATCATGATTATAGCTATCCGGATCCCTTGCTATTATAACAGATGGACCCTTCTAGGTCTTTTTTTCAGCGTATGGTGCTTTTACACGTACCGGATAGCGCATGATAATGAATAAGGACTGCAGGGCAAAGCGAATCAGAAACACAAAGACGCATTAATGACGTGTAGCTACATACGTATATTATTTAGAATGTATACACACACACACACACACACACACACACACACACACACACACGTATAAAACTTTCCACACAAAGGTCATGCTGAGGCAAGTTGGAAATGATAACCTTTCCGGGTAGGTACATTCAAGTGAACACGGCATCCGAGGAACACTGTGGTGAGTAGGAACTGTTGATTGTGGTTGACATCACGTACTTCCATCACATTGCTCTGTTGATAGGGACCTCACAAGGGACTGGAGGTCCCTGTACATCATATCACCACAAAAATTCAAACCACTACAAAGTATCATAATACATGTGCAATAACTACAAACTATAAACTATCCATTTGAAAAAGCTACCCGTTTACAACCTTTTTTAATCCTAGCCTATCAATGTACGTGTTCTTTGCACATGTTGTCCTACAGATCCTGAGGGATTGTTCACAGGACTACCACTCCTAGTGAGGTGATCACAGTTGTAGCCAGCAATCCAATGAGTGAAAACTTCAGACCCATTGCAGCACTAGGACATGCTATACATCGGGAAAGAGAAAGGATTGGATTGACAAGCCTTAGGTTAGTTATTCCAGGAGATGACACGTAGGCCTTGAAGTGTATTTAATATTGTCATACACTATGCTTAAAGGAGAACTGACATCAAATTTTCAATGTTCTTTTTACATTAGAAACTTGTAGAATGTACAGTCTCAGAACCCTGAAATTGATATTTGAATCTTCGATCATCTGCCAATTATTGGAGGCGTATGGCATCTTCAAACTCGGCCTCGTAAGCGCCATTTTTCTTGCGGTTTCATGTCATAATGGTAGTATCTTGCTGAATTTTTGCATACTAAAGAATATGGCAGGAGTCCTCCTGATTAGTTTGAACCCATTTATAACCCCGGCGAACTTGCTTAGGGACATGATTCGAATAGTAGTGATGAAGAGTCACATTCTATCGGCAGTTAAAGACAAGACAGTCAAATATCTTGGTGTTCTTGTGGCAAAAGCGCTATAATAGGAAGGGAAAACGAGTGTCTTTGCTTTCGCAAGATCGCTAAAGTTAACGCGAAGCTGCAGAATGCCGAAAAAGGTGCGATGTGATGTTCTGTATTGCAAAGTCATAATACAGAACGGCATGGCTTCCCTTTCCAATAAGTATGGGAAAAGGCTACTAATGACGTCAGCAACGTTATGAAACATGACGTCATAATCCCTTAGTGGACCATTTTCTCCTAAACTAAGCTCACAATGTAAAAATTAATGTCACCACCATTACTTACACATTAATATCTAACATTTGAGATCAACTTATTTTTGACGTCAGTTCCCCTTTATATCACAGGAGTATGAGTAACAGACTGAAATAAAACCATGTTTATGATACAATGATATTGTTAACTCTTCGCATTTGACTGCTTACGCCAACAAATGCAATCACACCCACACATAATACGTAGGTGTATGCATCACACTTGCACGTATAAATTCCACACCTATAATTGCCTACAAGTGGCCAATCATTCCAGTACTCACGTATGTTGATAGCAGTGCAGTTCATCCCTGCTGGCTGCTGTCCTTTTTGGTAGTAGCTGACACCTCCACCAATAACAGAATAACCAAACTGTAACCCAGCATTACAGGCTTGTTGGACGAAGCCAGATCCTGAACATGGGCAAGAATTGACTCCACACTGGCCAATCTGTTCATCAGTATACGGACCACAGCGTACCTGCCCTGTGCATGTGAGGGTGGACAGACCACAGTACTGGGCTCTTAGGAAGGCCTCACATTTGGCATCAACATTCACACCAAGGGAAGTGTAGTTCTGTTTGTAGGCCTCAAATCCAGCTTCAGTGGCAGAGTCCACGAACACTGGTCCAGACCCAATAACATCCCTGCATACAGTTCCAGTGTAATTCACACACCTGTGCACAATTTAAGATATTACACATTAGCATGTGAAGTATAACAGTGTGTGAACTATAGTGCAATAGATTAAAGTGCATAATATATTAGGATTATAATCAAAAGGAACATTTGTGGACTTCATAATATCATGACAGAAAAACCATGAGTACATCAGCATTCATATTGTACACATACAACTGTGCTGCAGTGTGATAATAATAATATTATTAACACAATACCGCGTAGATAAGTGATACAATGAAAGCTGCATACACTGCACTACAGCGTAGGGGTGGAGGTTTGTGCATAAACTTACTGTGAGTTCACTGCAGAAAGAGAAGGAAAACAGATCAAAAACATACCATTAAAAATAAAATAAGAGACAAACAAGCCTAAAATGTAACAGCTATAATGTATGTCTCTCAACACAGATGTTATGTAACATGTATGTCATGCAACATGTAAACTACTACTGTAACATTGTCATGAAACTGGTATGTAGTGATTCTTCTGCAGGATTAAGTCCAATTGGATAGGGTTGTATATGTGATAGGAACAAGCCACACACAAGCCAAAAGGTAAAACAGGCAGTCCTACCTACTCACAGCTATACTAAATGTATTTACAGCTATTACGAACAACAGTAGTGCATGCTGAAGTTGTTCAGGGATGGGGAACAGGATATGCACGCGAGGAAACTATAATCCCACTGGAAAAAGATGAGTCCTACCGAGTTGAATCACACCGTTTCTGAATCAATACATTCATACCCTAATACTGGTACAGAAGGTATGGTTATCTAATAAATCTTCACCTGTAGTCACCATGGCCACGAACATCAAGGACACCAAAGCGATCATTTTATGAGATACTTTCCTCACCAAGTGCAACACAAATAACACTAGCTGTTCGGATAATTCACAATGGAGATATGGCGGTCAACGAATAAGATATTGAGAATGGGTGGGGCGATATCTCCTCCGCAGGGTCAACATCGCACCACTAATTAAAATAAGACACATTGGTCATGCACACGACATTGTGTAGCTACCACGGGAGTCCACAAAAATCGATCTTGTGAGATAACGGTTACGGCGCACGGTGGCCACCATACTTACCGTTTCACAACGAATGCCGTAGGAAGGTCGCGTTTTTTTTTCTCGTACGGAGACAGTTTCCATTAGCCACACGTCTACTCGTCTTGCCGTTTGTATCCGCGCTCCCAGTTTCCTTCTGATTTGGAATCTAGGACGCCTATCACTATCATAGAACTTCCATACCATAATAATGCTTCAGTACACACTGCGGATGAATAACATATTGTAAGCATTAATCATTGTAACAGTTACTGTATCGTGAGTATAATGACTTGTTCAAAAGGGATAGGTAGCTATGAACTAAAAACAGATATCCAAACCTGAAGGTTGTCTTCTACTAAGGCCCCTTCGACCTTGCCTTGGAGGGTGTTGGCATGGATATTCTCTGTCAAATCTCTTCGGATACACTCAATGATTGTCCAACATTGTCCATTGTTTGGCATCAGCAGTTGGTGACTTTGGCAAAGGTTTGTCTTTCCATCTTGGTATAGTGTTGGAATCCATGTCTATTTTTGGTTAACGACAGACAGTATCTCTAAATACCTGTTCGGTTGTTGACAAGTCCTGTGTAGTTGAAATATTGGATTAAAATAACTAGACTCTTACTTGATGGATTTATAAAGTGCATAACGTTTCCTCATTGGATTCCTGTGGCTGTACAATGAGGTGTTACCATAATCCTTGTCTATATTTCAGCATTGGCATCGCTGATTCGGGGTGTTTTTGGCAGCCTTCTAGATCTCTTGACTGCATGCATGCAAGCAAACCTACAAAATTACATGCTATACAAATAATACTCAACACAACTATACTTTCAGAAGCTTTCTCATGCACATTGCAATTGGCTGCTCTTTTATCAATTGCATGTGCATGTGGAGGTAGATTAGTATTGGGTTTGTGCTCCATAATTGCTAGGTGCAGACTGTATACTACATTATACTAATTTAACACCACATCCTCTCTCATGTAAGCTCTTGCAATTACATGCACTTTGCACAGAAGCATATTATTATAATTATATCTAATATAATTATGACACTCATAAAACACAATCTCACTGTATGTTATTAAGACTATGCGAAAATTTAACAGCAGATATATAAACACTACCTAATAGATATACCACTAAGCATTACAGCCAGTAAGCATTATTGTACTATTAGATTCTATGCATATACTATTGGCCTATTGATCTTGAGGGATTGTTCAAAGGACCACCACTCCTAGTGAGATGATCACAGTTGTAGCCAGCAATCCAATGAGTGAAAACTTCAGACCCATTGCGGCACTAGGACATGCTATGTCAAAAGAGAAGAATTCCTAGTGGTATTGAGGGAATTTTAATGTGATGCATTGTAGTAACGCACACACATATAGTTATCATACAGACACGCACACAGACACAAAAAACACATACATACAGACACACAAAGATGCACACACATACACAATGTTATACACAGTGTCACACAGTGTTAAGTTGACAATGTTCCATGTTGATAATACCATAATGTTGTGACATGCAGTGCTATACAGCACAACATCATTATTAAGTTGATAATGTGTTGTGTATGTAGTGATAAATTGGCCTATGTATGTTGTTTAAAGTAATTCACTCTCTATTGCTTATATATGTTGAAGGTAGTACAATTCATCCCTTGTGGTTCTGCTCCTGGTTTGTAATAAGCGATCCCTCCTCCAATACCAGAAAAAGCAATTTGTAACCCATGCAGCATTACACAATCGTTGGAGTAAGCCAGATCCCAGACACGGGCAAGAATTAACTCCACACTGCAGCTGTCCAATCCCACTTGCATTGTACAGACCACAGTACCGGGCTCTTAGAAAGGCCTCACACTTGGCATCAACAGTCACACCACGGGCAGTGTAGTTCAGTGTAGGAGTTGTGGTTGACAACATGTAATTCCATCACATTGCTCTGTTAATGGGACCTCACAAGAGACAGGAGGTCCCTGTGCATCGTATTATCACAAAACTTCAAACCACTACAAAGTAAAGTATGTATATAAAGTACATGTGCAATAACTCCAAACTGCAAACTATTCATTAGAAAAAGCTACCAGTTTACGACCTATTTTAATCCTAGCCTATCAATGTACGTGTTCCTTGCACATGTTGTCCTACAGATCCTGAGGGATTGTTCACAGGACCACCACTCCCAGTGAGGTGATCACAGTTGTAGCCAGCAATCCAATGAGTGAAAACTTCAGACCCATTGCGGCACTAGGAGGACATGCTATACATCAGGAGAGAGAAAAGACTGGATCAACAATAGCAGTTACTCCACTGATGTTGTTACCATTCTTTCTGGTACTCACGTATGTTGATAGTAGTGCAGTTCATCCCTGCTGGCTGTTGTCCTGTTGTGTGGTAATTTAGCCCTCCACCAATAAAAGCAAAACCAACTTGTAACCCAGCATTACAGGCTTGTTGGAGGAAGCCAGATCCTCCACACTGGCAAGAATTGACTCCACACTGGCCAATCTGTCCTTTAGTATACGGACCACAGCGTACCTGCCCTGCACATGTGATAAGGGTCAGACCACAGTACTGGGCTCTTAGAAAGGCCTCACACTTGGCATCAACATTCCCAATTGAGGTGTAGTTCTTTTTGTAGGCCTCAAACCCAGCTTCAGTGGCAGAGTCCACAAACACTGGTCCAGACCCAATAACATCCCTGCATACTGTTCCAGTGTAATTCACACACCTGTGCACAATTCAAGAGATAGATGGATGAAAATATAACAGATGGAAGTATGTGTGATCTTTAGCGTAATAAATTAACCTAGTACCCCATCCCAATGTATACTGAACATCAAGATCCTGATATCACTTTATAGCATTTTAAATGCTTGGAACTTAACAATGAAAGCACAGTGTGGAGTGAATAAAGACATCAACCATACTTTATTCCTTCAAGAATAAATGGACTTGAGATCAACTTACTGTGCACTGGCTGCAGAAGAGAGAAATGAACATAGTTACACATAAAATACCTTCTGGCAGAATAGAGCTACATATATGATGTAATTTTGACAGTAATTACTGCATTTCACCACTGTATACGTCCGTATACGTAGTGATCATGAATTTGACCAATTCTAGTGACCAGCACTAGTCAAATTTATATGATGAGCAAGCATGAAAGATGATTGATAGGATTTGATATAATATGATATCCCGGACAATGCCATTAGTCAGACACTTTTTAGAATATGTTTGCTAAAAGCAAACAGTCCAAGTTTTCAAAGCTTATGTATTATAACATACTTGGTGGAAACTTGAACTATCTTAATTGAAATAAATGCAGTCGTCATGAGAAGAGCCCTGGTTTATATTCTTTACACTAATCGAGAAGATGATGCAATAAGAGTCATATTTTATCATGCAATACATTGCAGAAAGAGGTGAAGCTAAGAAATATACATAATTCTTTGACCTGCCAAATAAAGTGACTAATTAATTTGCAGTACATAAGCTGTTATCAGTTTAACATTAAATCACCAGCACCAGATACCCTATGCACGGGAATTTTTGCAGTACTAAACTTTCGCTGTTGCATAACTTTGAGGATATTCATGGATTTTATTTTCGCATTTTCGGTTGTGGGCCAAATCAAACTTAATATTTTCCAATTTAAAATGTTCAAGATAGAGAGCTGTGTCTGTTGTTTTCATGTTTATTATGTACGGTGGACACCTTGCGAAGAAGAGGTACTACGGCTTGCGAAATTGTGAATGGAGAAGATCCCTATGCTGTTGTTGTCGACATCTTATCAAAATTCAGGATGAAAATGGTCGAAACTTGGGTCAATACATCCAACACAAAACCTATTGTCCTCTGTTCAATTGTGGTAGTGTTTTGCAATGTGCACTGTACGTCGAAAATAGACGGCCATTATATAATCACTATAATACTCACGAGTACCATAATAATTCGCAGATTAAACTTTCACGTCTCGTTATGTACAGGCATCCCTCCCGATGAATATTATTAAAATCTGTATGAATATCATTAAATATGAATTATCATTAATTTCATTGTATACTTGTATTTTTTAACATGACATTGTGCAAGTTAATACAACCACTGGTATTCATTAACCATTCAAAGTATTTCAAAGATCGCATTTTGAAGCCGGTGTAATGTTGATACAGATCCCATTTTTTCATGCCTGAATTTTTATTTTCCACAATTGCCAAATTTGTATCTACACCTTTAAAGACAATATTATATTAAAAGCAGCATGTCAAAACCTTAAGTACTGCATTTATAGAGTGCACGAGAACATTCTATACGGACTCTCCTGTGTGTTACATATACACGCTGATCATAAGGGCTGATTGCGAGCATTGTCATGAATGCCAAGCATGTGGGCATCCATGGAGCAGGTGCGTGTGGGAGGATGAATGCTAAAGCAAGGCAAATATTCATGTCCTGGTTACCAAGAGGAGTCTGTAGTGTTGGTGAGGTGTCAGTTCGCATATATAGCCAGTCATGAAGATGAATTTTCAACAGGTCTGTACAGTTATTATTGAGTCTTGAAGCTGAGTCAATAGACCCAATATGGCTTCCTTTAATTATACCCTGACATGTCTCTGTCTGTTAGGATGGGCTAAGTCCATGAGGAAACACACCACAGGGCCGTAGCCATCAAATGTGAAGTGGTCAGGTTGATGGTAATATGTAGACATGGTGAGGCATAATGTAGGGGGGTCTTTGGGCATGCCCCCAGGAAAATTTTGGATTTTAGGCCTTCAGAGGTAGCCCTTGATGCCAATTTATTTGATAAAAATGTATTATAATAGGAATAGGAATCTTATTATATTTATTATCTATATAAATATATAGATTATTATGCATAACTGCAACAGTGAATTTATATTGTACTTTATACAACGCCAAAAAGATGGCCGATTTCAAAGCGCTCTTGTATTGGGAATTGGTCTAGAATTCGAGCGCAACAACATCTATGCAGGTAATAACTTCAGCGAAGGTCCTCCTGATCCTAAAAGAGACGCTCAAGTGATTCGAGTGCAATTCGATATTGTTTTCTCCCTTAGTAACAAAAGAAAAGTTTTTTTTAGAAATATTTATTTTGGTACTGCCCTGAAAAGTGGTCCGGTTGAAACCGTACCAACCGGACTGGTGGCTACGGCCCTGCACCATGCAGGTTTCATGCACTTTACTTATTTATAACTGTTGGCACAAATACACACTGTATTGAACTGTACTGAAAATGACACTATTTCCATGCATTACTGCATTCCAAGTACACATTCAACGTGACAACACCATCTTCCGTATGTTAACCTTCATATCGCTGACCAAGAGGATATTCAAGGCGTTGACAGGGTATACCGTGACTGTTTAATTCGATCTGTTTAGCACATCCCCCCACTTTAAGTTGTGATTTGTAGCTTCTAAAATACTTACGAAACTGCTTTAGGACTTCAGGAAAAAATGGCCGGGAATGAGGAAAAGACGTCGCGTTATAGACTCGGCGGCAGAAAAAGAGGATATTTTTGCGAGTAAAGAATGTGTTGGAATGAAGGAATAGAAGATCTATCAAAACGCACCTTCAGTCACTTTCAATACGGCGCTCTCTATCCGAGGCTAGTAATTCGATTTTAATTTTATCTTATTTCATCATTCCATCAGGTGCACGTGTCCGGGATATGTCTCCGCGAACATAAAACGCGATACGTTTTTTGATGAACTCCATGCAATATGCTTCGAGGATCTTACTGATGGTGGAAAAAGATCACACGTGATGGTCGATAAAGAAAAATTTATTGAGAGACTGTAGGTTCTATAGTATATTCTATAGCAAAAAATAGCCAATTTTTAGGTTTCCGGATATTGGTTGTGTCCATGCAATAATCGATGTTTCACAATAGTTATTATAATATCACTGACACTGGCATACGAACTCTAATCAATATCGTATAAGTTTCAAGACTTTTACTGACCGAGTACTCGGCATAACCCCGGCCGTTCTATATACCCTTTCACTATGCTTCCATCACCAGTAGAAACAGTCTATTATAGCGAGAGGAGTTACCTGTTGCAATCCCAGCCGTGAAGATGAAGGTAGCCAAAAAGTTCATTTCTTCTCAGCGTCGTCCTCTCGAGCTCCTTACCCTTAATTCACAAATACGTGTAGTGAATTCCGATTGTAACAGTTGTATTTATACCTAGCGTTAGCGGTTAATAGATCGTGCCGACGACGGTTCAAAGTTCATTCTTTAACTGTCTACTTCCGCCTACGTCAAGGTAAAGTTTGAAGATGCCGCTCGACTGTTTGAAAGAATGAAAACTTTAAGGTGTAACTACAGTTTTTGACCGATCCATATATCCCAACTCTCGAAGGAAGGGCGGGCATCAAAACAATGCATCTTTTGGTGATGACACGTCGTCCATTAATTGTGCCTTTCGACAGGCAGTTATTGTGACACCACGATGACAATATCGATTAAACAATTAATATCCTATATAAAATCCAATAATTAGTGACGTTCTAAACTATGTTCTCGATTAGTATAGTACCATTTACTTGTCAGATGACGGACATGATATGCACGTGGTAGCAAGTTCAATTCAAAATCGACACAAGAAACCCTAGTGTGTTTAACTCAACAATAAACCGTTGCATCAATCATGGAATATTTTCGGAAACATGTAAATAACCAGCACACAACAAGCAAGTGGTTGACTTCACTGTCAGGCATGTTCTAGCAAAGGATTACAATTCATTTAATTGATTGATCATTCAAGTTCATTCTTTGTCCACTTCCAGACATCAAGGTATATAAAGCTTGAAGGTGCTGGTCAACTGTTTGAAATGATGAAAATGTGCATATACATTGTTAAATGATCCATATATCTCCCAACTCTTTCGATAGAAAGGGGGGCATTATAAATGCACCTTCGGGTAATGAAAGACATCGCCCAATGTGGATGCCCATTTTAACAGACATTTTATTGTGCATGACATCACAACAATAATTTGATTAACTATAAACAATTAAAACACAATATATAATCCAATCATAGCAAGGTTCTGAACTTTATTTACAATTAGTGCCATTTCCATGTCAGTTGATGGACATTCACTGATTAAGCAAATGATACTCAATATAAATCAAATTAGTGAGGTTCCGAACCTTATTCATAATTAGTACCATTTCCATGTCAAATGACAGACATGTATTGGTTAAACAAATGAATTTCAATATAAATCCAATTAATGAGGTTCTGAACTTTTAGTACCATTCACATGTCAGGTGACGGACACGATGTGCATGCACTAGCAAGCTCAATTCCAAGTCTACACAAGATACCCTAGCATGTTCAACTCGCCCGTTAGCACAAATTACAGAATATTTCCGGAAACATGTACAACCAGCATATGACAAGCGGTATGGTACGGTATGTACGTATGGCTGACTTCACTATCAGGTATATGCTCTAGCAACAGATTACAATTTTTAGCAGAACACTGTAGTTGTCCTTGAAAACTTACTTACATATTGCCATAAAAATTAATTGTTTACTTGTATACATTAACCTTTTTGACCTTTTGCTGGTTGCCACTTCAGCTACGTCCCCTCCACTTGTTAGTATTTTTCTTACTACTAAATTAGGCTAAAACGACTTTCAAATGCTGACAGGGGCTTAATACCTGCCCATAGGCGATATTTGTGCGAAACATGTGTGATATAGGCCGCTTTTTCTTTTCGCATCATCCCTACATGTTATATAGTGCTATTGCACTCTATGATAAACTGTGGAATTTGCTCCATGCAATGCTTTATTTTACATTCAGTCTTTAGGGGTGGTTGTGCAATAATAGCAAAAAGGATAATATATATCATATAAATGTATTGAAACTAAATCTAGAAATAATAACTACAATATACTAATGTCATAGTTACAATAATACATTAATATTAATGAATTTCAAATTATTAAAACTAAAACTAGAAAATAATAAATATGGTATACTAATATCATAGTTATATAAAATCCATCCTGTTTGGAATTGACGTAAAATTGTCAATTACTCAAAAGTAATTCAAGTGTCTAAGAGTGAACAGGAGCTAGATGGATCAAAGTTAACGGCACCCAACAGATCCGAAATACCAGTCATTATCTCTTCCTCCTTCAATGAGATATCGTATGGCGTAAGCAACACTATACTTGGCCATGCACTTGAATTTGAGTAAATTAATGTGCGAATGTATAGTCTCCAATGGATAGATCTGGTCACTGTTGCACATAAGTTGAGGATTGCTTGCCCTGCACTTGGCAATCACCTGTGTATGGAGGTATAGTTGATGATACTGCTGTTACAGTAACAATGCATACATGTATGAAAAAACTCTGGAGAATTAAACTTTAACTATATTTTAAACATACCATACTATTAATACAGTCCATGTGAACTATTATAGTACAACATAATTTTGTTTGTACCATGGGCAGCAGTGCACATTTGAGAATCTGATAATAATATTGTTCAGTAAATTTCATTAACGATAACTGTCTGTTGTTCTGTTGTGAATATTACCATCATTAAATCATGGTCATCATGCAGTGATTATATAAGTATACTGTCACAATGAATTTTGTGATTATTGTATGGGTTTCATACTAATAATAATGAATTGTCTTCGTCAAATACCATGATTTATGCAACAATAGGACAATCGTCCCACACCTATTAGGGCCACCCCACACCTACTAAGGCATGGTATATTTACTCACCACTTCTTGAACTGCATTTTGAACAATAGCAAGCTTGGACGAGATACTGAACCTCCATCTTTCATCCTCCAATGTAGTACAGGTACTATTGTAATTGATGTTTTGTCCATATTTGATAGCCTGAGAGATCAGAGGTAGGTATTTAACTTCCAGTTTCTCAATTACTTTAGTGAAGCTTCCTGGTAAATCTTGATTGACTGCATTGTTGGTGTCATGTGGTGGGGTACAATGCTGTGCAGTGATGGTGATAAATTTGTCAAGGTCCTTGACTGCTCTGCAGACATTTCTGACACTTTCCAATAAGATGCTGTTAGGTTGAGTGAAGTCTAGCGTGTAATCCACACATTTGGTGGCTGGAACATCCCTCTTATCTATAGGTGTTCCCAGTGTTGCTGCTGCCGTGACACAAATGAAAATAGCTGCATATGCACGTTCAGAAATCATTCTTGGAAGACTGATTTGATTCTAAATCTTGATCGAATTCCCTGTATATTTGAGCTACTTCTCCTCTGTGATACCTCCCATCAATCATCGATCTTTTTATACAAAATTTCAATCTATCAGAAGTATTGATGGCTTCTTCTCCAGGGTCCTGAAGACACAGTAATTCAAAGTGATGTAATTGCTGTCATACAAAAACATGTCTGACCTCAGACAGCTAATATTGGGTATTTTTACCATATATAGCATTGAATTTCTTTTAGAGCCAGACTTTCATGTACAATTAGATACGGTTGATATATATATTTTTACTGTAGCATTACTAGACTTCATATTACTTCAGCAAATTTTCTCATTGTTGTATACCTACAATAGAAACCTTTTTGTAAAGAAGAACTAAAAGTGACCAACAAAATCAGTTCTACAGGATGTCCTTAGTAGGATTTACTTACTGTATTTACATATACTAAGCTCAAAGGTGTCTCAATGAATTCCCGGGCCTGGCACATTCACATTGATGCGGTATGAATAGCAGATGGTCCTAAAAATCTCATTTTCGCCATGGGTGATCTTTGAACCAAGACAGGGAAGATACCCATTTACTTGAAGCAGGATGATTCTAACAATAGTATAAATGCATTCTCAGTCATATTGATGTATAAAAAGGAACTATAATGAATTCCATCCTTGCATAATATACTTAAGCTTTATCCCGTGTACTCCAGTACTGCATGGTAGGCAAAATGTCACAGGAGATGTATTGATTGACCTTCCATGTTATGCATGACATCACAAAATCCATGTACAAGTGTAAACACATTCTGTAGTTGGACTCTGATACATGATGCTTCTCAATGTATATGGGTTTTGAGCTCCCTAGGATAGCTGTATGGCATAGGTGAGAATCAATACTGCTAAATAATGCTCAGTGAATCACTCTTGGATTGACATCTCAATTGAATAGTCCCTTGTGTACTTTGATTTTTCGTCACTCGGTCTTTTTGGTGATTATGGATTCTTTGGAATGAAGATGATATTACTTGTTGTCAATGAAGACAGCCTAATCCACTGTGATGTAACAACCAATTACTGGATTACAAGGTTATATATATTCCCTAAAAATTGCTACAATGGGGATGTTTGGCTTCTATCGTATGAAGACAATAAAATTCGGTTTGATGTAATTGCTGATATCAATATAATCCGTCTTGCCTTATATAGTATATATTAAGTACCAAATATGTCCAGTATATATTACAATTTTATGTGACTGTGACTGCACATTAAATTTATATTTTATTATGTAATAATGGAACAATTTATCATAGCAAAAGTATAGTTTAATCTTTATGTCCAATCTTTAATGAATTTTCCAATATTTATCTTGTTCATAAAATTTGTCAAGTGAGGAATAAAATTGTAGGTGCATTATTATTAGTCTATGTTGTCTCAATTTAGTCAAATTGTTATTGCTATCTACATCATTGAACATCCCATAGTTAATTTCTTCATTTGAATTTGTTTCTGCCTGCATACCATAGCCAGTGTTTCATTAATGTGCATCATTGTATAGTTAAGTATTATCTGATCGAGAAAGGTTCATTGCACTTAGCCTGTACAAGGCTGATATAGGTGGTGAATACATCACTGGATTCCAATCAGCTAACAGAACATGCAAAGTCTGCAACTCTTGGGGGACCAAAGTCCTATTGTGATGCCAACCAGTGGTTGATATAGACTTTGGACTGACTGTTGATTGCAATGCATCTTCTGGGTGCAAATGTATACATTCACACGAACAATATTTGTACTAGTTACAACAGAACACTGGCTATAATGACAGTAAAAGTGAGAAACCAAGCAAGGATTGCATTGTAAGGAGATTTGACTATATATAGTATGGCAATATAAAAATTTGCTTATGATCTATAGATACATATCACTGAAGCCTCAAAATTGGTACATAACACATCTCCATTTATCTTACATGATCTCGCATGTTATTAGGAAACCAAGTATACATGTTGTAATTGTCTTTTGATTTGCGGGAATCCATATATGAAATTACCATGCACCTGTGTATATAAGCCATATAAATGTAGCGTACATCACAGAGAAGAGCTATGAGAACATCACAATGCAATTTCACTTGAAGAGAATGTGAAATCTGAGTAATTTGCGCTACAAACTCAAACAATAGAGGCATGAACTCATGGAAAGTACTATAAGGATTGATAAAATTTACAACTATCTTCAACATAGGGGAAACTGGGTAATTCTTGAGCTATCACAAAGTAGTAAAATAGATTGAAACAGATCGAAATGGTTGAAATGCAAGATGTTTCAATCGTGAAGGTCTTTGTCAGTTACAATATTGAAGAAATATGAATGATTGAGCCTATTATTTACAGCAACCTGGTGACGTCATAAGGGCGGGAGAGACTTAATGAGGTGACAAGTGATGAGTCGTGATACTAACAGTAGTCACGAAAGAGATAGTAATGAGTGATGACAATAGTGTGTAAATAACTAATAGTGGGTAACTAATAGTACTAATAGTAGGACTGGATCTAATGACTCGGATTTCACGGGTTCCACAATGTGGGTAACTGCAGGCCACCATCCAGGTTCATGATCTTCTCGCTCTGCTTGATTGTCCTCCTCCACCAGTAGCCCGTCATACAACTCTTCCTCACCCTGGCACCATCCCAGTCAATCTTGTGGTTCGACTCATGGGCATGGACTGTGATGGCATTCTGTGCGTCCCCACGTTTCACTGCCTGCTTGTGCTCACTGAGTCTCACAAAATTATCTTTAGCATATATCATGTGTACATATTATGCTGTTTAGGATGTGAACACTTATGTAGGGTCATTTTTGATATTTCATTTTTTAATCTTAAATTTCACTGTAGAAATGCAAGAGAAACTACATTTCATATAGCTCTAGAAGATATGAGAAACACCCACCTATGTTGTTGCCAATAATGTACAATACCCTTGTGAATATGGAGATGCAGTAATATTCCCATATGCCTGTAAGGGTCGATACAAATAACAAAGACCTGTAGTCACAACTTAATATGGTCTTATATGCATAACATATCGTGGTACGTCATTATCATCATAATATTATTGTATGTCATTATCAGTAACACTGATTATGACATGTAAATTGCTATATTATATAATATTATAATATGCAAATAGATTTATATATTATATGTGAAGAGCTCATACATGCCATGAAGAATTCAAATGGGAGCTTCATTAGTCGTCACTCAGGAATACATCAGGAATGCACACAGTCAATTTTGAAATAGATATTCAGTAGACCTGCCAACCGTGCAATAGTACAGAGGGTTACCAATTATTATTATTGTAAATTAACACATTTAGTCTTCCTATATATAGTATAGTAACATCAGTGCACACTTAATTGGTTTCATATATGCATCTGTAGGGTAATGTTGATTCATCACCTTGAATTTGTTTGATCTCTTCTTTACTTGCTCTCTATATGGACATTGCACCCTTCAAGACAACCTGAAAGTGGGATGACAGAATGCATGCAAAAGGTCAGAATTTCATACATAGCTGGAAGACCATACAAACTCACTATAAAGATGTTTGACAAGTGACATCAGAACTAAGGTACATCCATTTACACACTGTACACTGACAAAGAAACCATGCAGATCATCCAGTAACAATGAGTAGTGGAAGAGCTTATAAATGGATGATGTTTTAGTATAATGTCTCAATCTATATTATATATTAATTCAATCCAAATACTAAACTGTGATTTATAGTTATGTCTATATGATTTCAAATCATTAATCAATCTGAAAACATTTTGTATATACCTGTGATGTCCAGGCGTACATAAAACAATCAATATGTACTATAATATATCCTTTTAATGTGCAATAAAAACAAATCCATCATTGAACGAACAACGAACTTCATTCACAAGGCCATGCATCACAGATACTCCTTGATGTCCCCCAACATTTAACTGATGTTCATTGTACTTAATCATGTTATACTGATAGATATATCGCTGTAATATATTGCAATTGATTTTTTTATGCTGAGGTCAAGGGCCGTTTTGGCTATATGACCGATGATAACTATATAATATATAGCCAGCATCGGTCATAAATGATATATATATAATATCTGCAATGAATGGTCATGCAACTTTCACACCATTTGGCATGAAGTGTCAGTTAATGGGGTGGTGGAGAAAGAACCTTCATCTGAAATCAATCAAAATTCATATCAGTGGGATCTACATGTGTCTGGGGTATAAAAGTCAGTAGTAGACATGTAACCACCATTCCGAATTAAAAAGCGAGGACACCACATCTGTTACTTCTACACAAGTAGGTGTGACAGCATGCACTAGTAGAAAAGTATCTTCCTATCATGAGAGAAAGGAATATGTGAGGTGTGTATTTGTGTGTGTGTGTGTGTGTGTGTGTGTGTGTGTGTGTGTGTGTGTGTGTGTGTGTGTGTGTGTGTGTGTGTGTGTGTGTATGTGTTTGTGTGTGTGTGTGTGTATGTGTGTGTATGTGTGTGTGTGTGTGTGCGCACGCGTGTGTGTGTGTGTGTGTTGAATGTGTGTGTGAGTTTTAAACACAGAGTAAATACACCAACCGTGCGGTCCAGTAGGAGGAGGACTACATTGATCCTTCATCAGCTATCTCATAGTCATCGTCAGAATCAACGTTGGAGGTGTGTCTCATGGACTCCTCTATCTGAGGCAGCTTCCAACACAATTGACAGAACCATCAGAGACAGTGATTCAATCAAGTATACAGTACATGTTACATGCAAAATACTAATTTATACAACTAATTGGATAGCACCTTTCATACCATAGAGTACACTCCACATCAGAATACTACAATAATATTGTGTGTGCGTGTTTGTGTGTGCAGTGTTGTGGGTAACGCATTACTCTGGTATTTAGTTACGTAATATTATTACACTACTGGTAATCAAGTAATATAACGAAATACCTGTCTTGTAACGAATAATATATTACATTTGAAAAGTAACACACTACTTCTTTTGCATCCAATACTGATATTGGCCATAAATATAGTAATAAACAAAACAAAAGGCTTATTTTAACAAGAAACATACATTCAATGGCTGTAAATTGACCCTCTCGCCCACTAGCTATGATTTCCTAGCTTATGTGCTGACCGAGAGTGACTGAGTGCAATCAACCACATGATTTCAACAAACACGAGTTGGCAAGGGTACACGGAAAGATTGGAGACATGTGTACGAAACTACTTTCTTTGGGTGGAAATATTATGTATCATTGTATGTATGTATGTCAATGTAATATGTAATATTATTACTAGTTACATTTGATATTAAGTAATATGTAACTGTAACGAATTACATAAATGAAATGTAATATGTAATAAGTAGTGTGATTACTTTTCAAAAGTAACGACCCCAACACTGGTGTGTGTTGTTTTGTGTGTGTGTTAACTTGTGTGTGTGTGTGTGTGTGTGTGTGTGTGTGTGTGTGTGTGTGTGTGTGTATGTGTGTGTGTATGTGGTTATTTAGTTCTATGTATGTATGTGACCTGACACTCCACACACAATGACCCACCTCTCTTGTGATGACACACAAATCACATAATGAACCCACTTTTTGAGACCCAGCGGTACAATGTCATGTCAACATGAGACAGATATTATGGTCCATTTAGTTTTATGTGTGAGATCTACCACAAAGCGACAATTTTAAGATTTTGTATTCTTTGCAATTCAGCCCACTTTGCAAAAGTTTGCAAATAGTTTGCAACACACAAATTACCATGATCCACCTCCCTATGATCCCACCCATCTTGTATTGAACCCTCATATTGAAACACCTACATCTCAACACTACATGGACCATATCTTTTGGATGGTGTAAACTGTCAGCCTAACACACAACACACCATACATACATGTCACACAATTGTGTTGATGGGACATTATGTGATATGTACTGGTCCAAGTCTGGTACATTTGCACAGTAAGACCTTGGGTTCCACAGGTAGATCACTGAGAACAGCATGGTGCTTCACCTGTAGAACAAAGCTGGACGGTAGTAATCCTGATTCACCAGTCCTCAGAACTGTACCACTCATCCAACCATCAGGGGGAATGGCCTGAACGAGGATAGCGTCTCCTTCCACAAAGGAAACCTCACCTTCTTCACCTCCGGGATAGTCATACAAGGCCACATAGCATTGTGACTACAGGAAGAACACTGTGAGCACAATCAACAATGCTCTTTGCCAAGACCATCAAATATTATTATAAAACATTGTTCAACAATCAACATGTATGAACTGTACCTGTGAGTACAAGCTTTCATGTGTGTGTGTGTGTGTGTGTGTGTGTGTGTGTGTGTGTGTGCGTGCGTGTGTGTGTGTGGTGTGTGTGTGTGTGTGTGTGTGTGGTGTGTGTGTGTGTGTGTGTGTGTGTGTGTGTGTGTGTGTGTGTGTGTGTGTGTGTGTGTACTTGTGTGTGTATTGAACCTTCATTCAATATTCATTACTAGACCAATTACTGACGTCTGTGCTGTCAGTAGGTCAATCCTAATGCAATGGCAGAATAACTCTACATGGACCATCTCTGTTAGATGGTGTGAGCTACTAGCTTAACATACGTACAGATCTCTGTTGACAAACAACCGCAAATGAATACTGACCCACAAAGACAATTCAAAGAGACTCACCATGTCATACCGAACATCCAATGTCAACTTCTAGTTTACTTGCTCTATTTCATCCACCAGCTTGTCTAGTTCAACGGTATCAGGTACTGATATTCTCATCCTCCTAAGTCTTTTATTATGCACAGCTCCATTCAGTATGGCTTCCGTCACATTAGCAAGTGCAGGCGAGTTGGTTCCACAATACTGTAGTTCTAACTCTCTCATTGTGCTGTTTTCTCTGACAGCAGATTCAAGTCTTGCCAATAGTTCTTCACCTACTCCATCACCGGTATCCTATACAACAGTACAATAAACTGGGAAGTGGAGAAATGAACAGGCCAGAACATGTAGTGTATTCTAACCTCAACTCGATCAGCTCCAACCTCGAGTCTCTCAACAGTTCCACTTTGAAAGCAACCACACACAATAGAGACCATCCAGTGGGAGGAAACAACCTTGAAGTTCAAGTGGAGAGATTTCAGGTTTTTACTATAATTCTTGGTATTCTCAAGTGACTTCTGAATTAGTTCTTCCTCTGCACGGAGCACAGTACCTGAAGAGACCAGTACATGCAGGAACTACAGTATGAATACCAGAAATAGCTTATCACTTTACCTGTGGTGTTTAATGTAAACATCTGAATACACTGGTTGACCACAATGTCATCAACCACTCCTCTTGTGAGTTCATCTCAGCACTGCACCAATGTCACATCTGAGAGGTTCTTGTGTTGCTTGATACCACTACTGATATCCCCACCAACAGTATCCACATCCTGTACATGTAGAACAATGATATTTTTGGGCAAATTCGACAAATTTTCGTATTATAAGGTATACACTTTAGATATTTTATGATTACAATAGTATAATAATAATAATAATAAGAATAAGAATAAGAATAAGAATAAGAATAAGAATACCAAATATACTAAACAATGTATAACATATCAGCATGGCGAGAATAACATAATTCATTGTTGTCCATGCTTGAGTTATGCTAAAGTCAATACATTGAGTTGATGTTGGTTGCAGCAAGCTTTGACGTCCAGTATTTACATTGATTAGCTATCAATTCCCTGATGAGGCTGCGAGCTGAAACAAATCCCACATCATTGATGGAAAATCTACATTTAACTGCTTCTTTGCTAAACTTCATTTTCATGGGATCCAGTATGTTACAAACACACCCAATGGCATGAATTTTTATGTCCAGTAAAAGAGGATGTTGCCAATTCCATGCAGCTATGAAAATTGAACTTTGACCAATTCCAATCCATGCTGTACCGGACCTTATGAGGTTGGAGAGTACAGCTTTTCATCACTCGGTATCACAGGTCTCAAGCGGTACTTGCCCATCAAGTCAGCCAAAAGGAGTTTTATGCGGGATATTTGATTTTGATTTAAACTTTGGCTGTTTTTAATTCCACGGTTGTCTTTCAGTTGATTACACTACTGGTATATATGACGTAGTGACTTCCATGTGCTATGTACCAAATGTATATACATTGTATATATACATTCTGGGTGCCACTTATAGTAGCCCATGACTAACTGTTCCCCAGGTTAAATGAGATACCCTGATACCCTGATACCTGATTGTATTGGATAGGTAGAAGGCTGTTGACTATAATATTATAAGTATGATGTAGGAATCATCACAAGATGTATACTCACATTGAACATTGGCATTCCATCACTCACTGGAGGTGAGGGCTTCATACCGGTGAAACAGAGACAGTCACCAGGAGGGACAGTGTCCTGCAAAAGATACATTTGAAGTATTGTGTTTATAAGAGATGGAGTTATTGCAGGAATGGTCTAGTGATATAAATGACATAGATGGGGTGGGACAGCTGGGTTGGATATACTTGGGTGGTGAGCTCTTGAAAGTTGAAGAGGAGGACAAACAGCCTGATAGTAGTGGGGGAGGGAAAACAGGCTGATAATGGAGGGGATGGGGCAAACAGGATGTTATGGTAGAGGAGGAGGGGCAAACAGGATTTTAGTAGAGGGTAAGGGGCAATTACCCCTGGACTCCACCTCCTTGGATGTAACCCTGCTCAATGTACATTTGCCAAATCAACCTACTGGTAATGTCCAGTTGCTCTTAGTGGGAACTTCCTTCTCTAGGTCTCCAGCAGAAACAGGACCTATACTATCTCCAATGACCTTCAGAAGGAACCTCCATGAACCATGCAGGGTGGTCCTCTCCACAGTGGCCGTCCCTCCAGTGGCTGAGGGCTAGTACTCCATTGTCACCTCGCTTCATGCGAAAGAAATAGTCCACTTGCTCAGAGTTCAGACCCAATGGAATAGCATAAGTCTCCCAATTTGGGTGCTCCTGCAATACTTTGCAGAGACCTTCGTCGGATGGTGCACCGTGTACAGAACAAGACAAGTAATTGTTGCGGGTAAACATTCATTCCTACTACAAGCATACAACAGTAGTTTGGTGTAGACTGGAAGACACTACGAGATAGAGCCATACTCACAGCCATAAAAGAGTCAACTGCAATTAATACCGCAATAAACAGGTAAGTCAATGTTGAAAAGACACTTGCAATTGTCCACACTGTCAGCCAAGATCAACTGAGACTGAGTGCAAAGATACCCATTCCATGTTACTCCACTATTAATAATAATACCCAATAACCTTGTAAGGAACACACACACACAATACAAAACATTGTCAATAAAAGTGACTGTCAATGTCCACTATAAACCACAGGATTACATAGGGTACAATGCTCAAACATACCTATTGTCGGGTGACTCCTCCATTGACTGGGAATTTCACTGAATTGTACTTCCAATTTTAGGGTCAATGACACTCAAAACAAGAGAATAATTAGATCTTCTCTTAGTTAATATAAGATGCGACAGTTAATCCACGAGGTATACACACTATTGACAAGAATAGAACTATATATATATATAACAACTGATTAGGTGTCACAAGCTGCAGCAGTTCACAGTCATTTGAGTCCATTTGAAATGTGGCATGAGTAAGACCCACATTCATGTCAAGAACAACTCTGTGTTAAAAATCATCCTAAAGTCCAAAAGATCCTACATAAGGCCTCAGACATAGGGTTAAAGGTAGTGAACGGGCATATTTTGTCACTGTTAATGCCAGCCTCTGCAAGGTGCTTAGTGAGTTATGTCTCATTTTGTGGTTCAGTGAATAATTCAAATGACATTAAAAATTTATAATTTAATGGGAAGGAACAAATTAGCATACAATATAAGAACAATGGTGGTTGAAATATTCAGTTATTGTTGGTGGATTATATTACCTGCATTATCACCAACAAAAATGAAATATTCGTGGGTACAATCATAGACCCTTAACCGCAAAATTGCACCATTGATTATTACCACCAAAAATTCAAAGTTAATACTTAGTCTAATATTTTTCTTGCGTGTATTGGAACTTGATCGCAGTATTCCAGGGTTTGGTGGGACATAGGTATAACACATTCCTACCAGTCAAAGAACAACTCGGGGGTAACTGGTGGGCAACACACCGTCACACGTACCGCCGCAGTATTACGGCGAGCACATCATAGCATAACCATCCCGATATCATCACTGCATGCAGTGTGATTACATCTGGTTTTACATGAAATCAACATATCCTTTTTACAAAATGCTTTTTAATCGTTTGTAATAATGATAGATGGCGATCAGCGATCCATCCGGACACGTACAGTTTGTGAATACGAGCATAGCGACGGGACTCAATACTCGACAACGGGCAACTCGCGGTCCACACACACGGACATCAGTCACTTTTATACTAACGTGGAGTGTCTCACCTGATAAAATAGCCGGTCACATTGAGTGCATATCCTCCAGTTCAGTCGTGGAGAAGGGTTACTAACTGATTAGTCTAATCTGACGGGTTAGCTGATGGGACGGAAACGAAGAACCAAAAGCACGTGACAAATAGCAAAATGCTCGTGATTCACACCGGCCTGATCACCACGTTGTTTCACTAAAACGAGCTCGAGCGAAGCAAATGAACGAAGAATAGGCGACAAGGAGACCGACAGAGGATTGGAACTACCACGGTGTATACTACCCAAGAGATGGTTATTAAATCATTGTATATACGCGTTTGGCTACATTGTGTTGATTTGTCCGGTTGATAGGGTCTATGTTACAGTCTTTTCGTGTCAGTTGAAGTCCACTTTTGTCCGTTATTTCTTCCATGAGGTCTACATGTACTGTTTGCTGTGATCACTCCCCTCAATGTTAGGCAGGGTGTAATTACCATTTTATGATATGGTTAAGATAAGTTGTTTTCATGGGGTAGTTCATGCTAGCCAGTGGTCAGTTAGGGTGGTGCTATGTTCATCCAGCATTCATGGACATCATCCTTGTGTGTGTGTGTGTGTGTGTGTGTGTGTGTGTGTGTGTGTGTGTGTGTGTGTGTGTGTGTGTGTGTGTGTGTGTGTGCATAGCATGTATACATTACAATTCATTCATTAATCTTTGTTTGCATCCCTTATCCGATCGTGTTTACTACTGTTCAGAGGTGTACTGTATCGGTCATCATGACAATGTGTGCTGACTGCTGTGAATTCATATATACCCAGCAGCTGTTCACATCCCATCCATCTGTTCTGTACATGTACAACCGTCTCACCCGTACAACACTGCACTGTACATGTACATTGTGTTCACCTGTACAACACTGTACTGTGCATGTACATTGTGTTCACTTGTACCACACTGTACTGTACATGTACATTGCGAGTTCTTTCTAACACATATTTCCTGTCACATTAAGACACAAATACTGTGTTCTGGAGGTCATAGGTCAAAGTAGAGCATAGTATAATTATTATAGGGATAATATGATTAAATAGTGACTATAGCGACAGGTAGGAAATAGTAAAATAAGCTACAGGTATAATACAGGTAGAAAACCTTATGAATACAACATGAACCAGGAATAAACATGTGTCCTGTTGTGTTGTGTAATTATTTCAAATTCACTTGATGTAACCTACAACACACATTTACACACCCACTCACACATGTACACACCCACTCACACGTGTACAAACCCACTCATCTATGTACACATCCACACCCACTTGTATTGTACACCCACATGTGCACACAAACACCTCCACATGTATATACACACCCATTCACACATGTACACACCCACTCACACATGTACACACCCACACACATGTGTACACACCCACACTCAATGATTTTTGGATCACTCCAGAGTAAATCAGGATATTTGCAGGAATTAGTACTTTCTGAGATTATTATTGTAATCATGAAGTAATTTTGAACTAATTCATAATTATATGTGGTAGGATCTGAGTAAAGGGGTCTTATGGCGCTGTTGTGTAAACTGAGATACGAGTCAAAAACATGTTTTCATGCTAATTTTTGAATATTTTTTTCTGCAATAAGTCCAATCTAAATGTTTAGTACAAGGTTCCCCGAAAGCCTGGTGATCATTTGACCTAGCTTGCATTTTGGAGCTATGATCAATTGTTATCTATCGAAAATATGCCATTTTTATTGGATAGGCATTTATGCGGACACCGCGATTCATGTGTGGAATGAAATTGCAAGTCTAGTCTACAGGCCCTAATGGAAATAAATCACCTGGTGGTGTCTCTTACTTATTACTCATATCCAACATAATTACGGTGTTTACTTTACCTCAGTAAAATGCAATGTATTATTACAGGGTCACTTGCAAACTGCAAATAAGTATAATACATATTATCCAAATATATATTATATACTTTGGTTGATACTTGAAATTGATTGTTGTTTTAAGTCACAAGCCTATTAGGCAGCATGTGTGATCTACTCCCTGTAACGATGAAATGATCGAAGTTGTCTTCCTTATCGATAATTACAGTCATTTGTTAGTTCATTAGAATCTGCACTGATGTGGGTGGTTTTGTAATACACAATTAATTCTCAAAACTTTCCATGGATTCCCACAAGATTTGTGACAACAGATAAAGAAATGTGTACCAGAGAAACATGAAAGAAGTGTACCATTGTGATGTAAATTATACACCCACATTGTGGACTTACCTAATACAATATTTGGCACACGCTTCATGATGTCATATATAGTTGTGAAAAGGTTTTTCCATGTGCCTACTGCAACCTATAGCTATGCATTAACTTTTTCAAGGATACAGTGAATCTCATTTTGAAGTGCATTCTCAAATATGCCACACTGTGAATCTGTCATAATGATTGTACAAATTCCAACCAGTTATAAATAAAAGCATAATTTTATATTTATTTTAGTAATTTAAAACGAATAATATGCTAGACAACTGAGCTGTGGGTATGCTGGATTCCATTGTAATTTGTATTATTTCAATATCATGTCACATGCACTCTATGTCTTTAGAAAGAAGTTCAAAAGTGTCTGTATATCAGCTCATCCATGCAATCACAAAAACAAAATCATACCATGATGATAAGGGAATCCATATAAACATTGTTCTGAAGCTGCATGTGCATGGAACCCCATAGAAGTGCCAGACAGTGAGAACATTGCTTTGTGAAATCTCACAAAGTACATTTGAAATATGAGGACCCATAAAAATAGGACATCACAAACCTTTGACAACATCCCTATTGGTTAGTCTTAGTTGACAATCGTCGTGAGGTTAAAGTACATGCCGAACCATATATTGGAAGTTTACACTAGTACATATAATATTAAATTTTAGTGTATAGACAAACTTTTCCAAAGGCAACATTTGTAATTGACTTGGGATGGCTCTCTCAATATTATCAAACGTTGGAACCAAATAATGATAGCCATAATAAACTATGTTGGTGAAAATCATGTACAGCATCCTTGCTATGCTTGTGTAAAATTTTGAGCATTCAGCTGGTGTGTTAAAATAATGATTTTGATATCAGCACATGCTATAATGGTTAGGACATGGACACTCTAGCAGCATCACATACTGCCCTTGTGCCCCTGTTGTCTCAACCACTAAAAGTATATGAAAGTTTTAAACCAGGTCCTACTATTCATTATTCTGTGATGATTATATACACACAATTCAGATCTGTAAACATAATAATATTATAATACTTCTGTTTAGTACTGTACTCTCTTCATCCGGTAGAATGAATTGTAAGAACTTACAAAAGAGTGGTGAACTTTCAGCATTTTGCATAGTGTCCATTGCTGGCCATCCAAGCACCATGCAGTTACTGACATTGCCATCATGTACTGCAAGCATTATGAGTATGTCTAATGCAAGATTAATGGTATGTAATGCATCATGCAAGTACTATAAAATAATTTAATTAATTAATATTCAAATTATTTATTTAATATTGAATTATTTTGAACTATTGAGTATAATATATTATGTGTATTACCCAAAAATCAATAACAGAACGAACACAATGGACTTTTTTATGACATGCCCTTCCAATATTGGCTTCCTAGTCATGGAATATCAATTATAGGCAATAAACAGTAATTATTATTAATAATAGGTTATAAACATTTTATTATTAAGGTTTACAGTCTTGAATTGCAAGAGGACTCAAATTTCTGCCTACTAAACTGTTATCTTTTAGTAATCTGAATCCATAGAAGTTTCATGAAGTGTGTAAGTAACCCATATAAGTGCAGTGTACGTCACAAAGAGTACACAAGGACAAACTTGAAATATGAGTGCCTCTTCAATGGACATCAAAAAGGTTATGTGTTCCTATTAGTAAATTGCAATTGCATTTTGATAGGATTTTGAAATCAAAGGATATAGACAAGCACATTTTAATTTTTTTAGCTAACATAGCCATACTAATGAAATAATGATTTATTTGTATACAGTAGTGTTTGTTGATGAATGTTTTTACTGATGCCCACGATGTGCAGTAGAGTCAGTAACGTACCCCACACTAGGTACTGTTTATTTTCATGCATTGGCTTCCAGAACTTCTTTATGGTTGCAGAACATTTGCTTCCTCATAGATTTTAAGTTTATTGAACATGCTAAGTAAATTACTATTTGCTATGCCATCCAACGATTACCTCTTATGTTGAATTTAATTTCGAAAATGCAATTCAATAGATCATCGATAAGTATCATGACTTCATTGTACCTCAGTACATGTGATTTTTTCTTAATTATATATGTTGCTATCAATGACTATTGTAATACAGTACAACTTCAAAGGATGATAAATATTCTATTCATTATACAATATACCTTAGGCTATTCAAAATATAATCATCATTAGAAGAATAGTGAGATAAATGGATTCCCTAATATTAATTTTATATACTTCAAAATGAATCATTGGGGTCACTGGATGGCTGGTGAATGAAATGATAGTATGTGCAGATACGATGTCATCATTGAGGCTTTTGGATTTTCTCTCTCTTCTACAATGATGTTAGCCTTTAAAATTGCCTTGGCTTAGAGCATAGAGTAACCAGTGCCTCTTGCATGAGTCACAATGACTCTTAACACTGTTGTCAGCACAGATCTAGATATAATCACACATCTTACAACAGAAGTCGGTTGACATGCTAAGCCTTAATAAATTGATGTCTGTTTTTGAACAATTGTGCACATTACTTGTTGTCTAAATGATTACAACATTTCATCCTTTTGTGGTTCTTCAGGCAAAGTTAGATTAGGTGCGTTGTGAACTTTGTCTAAAAGAGCCCAAGAGAGCGAAACAGCGCAATTATTTTGCCAATAAGTGACATGCGTAACTATCCAAAAATACACACCAATCCAAAACAGTATCTTCTATAATAATATTATGAATAAATTATACATAATTGAGTAACTAATACTAATACATTACTATTACTTCTCAAAATGACTTTATATTATTCCTACAGCAATAGTGTCAACATATTCCAATTATTGCAGGCCAAACTTCATCAGAAGTAGATGCAGTACGCATTTTGTGCAATATTAGGACTGATTATTAGATTTTGAATTAACACACTGGTATGAACAGCAATTTTGGATGAAAATTATAAACATTATGCTGCAGAAATTATATGTAAAATGACATTATAAATATATATATATATATATAAAAATTAGTATGTAATTGTTATTACTAGATGCTGAAAATTATAAGTTTGGAATGAAAATATAGTCTAAAATTTAACTCTGGAATATAGCACAATCATAGGAGGTTTCTGGACTGTTAACGACATCCTACTGATCCAAAGAACCAGTCATGTTCTCTTCCTGTCTCCACAATCAATCTTATGGCAGTAGCAACACCAAACTTGGCCAAGCACTTGTAATCACTTAAGCTAATACTTGAATGTACAGCAGTGGATGGATAGATCTTGTCATTACCACAGACAAGTCCAGAGTTCTTTGTCTTGCACCCTGCAGTCATCTATGTGTATGAAGATAGGTACAATATTATGATAACATTTCATTGTAAATACATTGATGAATTTAAAAGTTATGTTTTATGATATATTTAATTTTATATACATACATGCATATATATGTACATACATACTTCACTGAACATGGAATATTGTGTATAGGCTTTGCTCACCATTTCCTGCAGTGTATTCTGAACAAGTGCAAGCTTGGAAGATATGTTGAACCGCAACTTTTCATCTTCCACAGTAATGCATTCTGTGATGTTCTGTCCATATTTGATGGCATGTAAAATCTTTGATAGGTAAACATCTTGCAGTTCCTGAACCACTTCATCAAAAGCTTGTGGATAATATAGTCCCATCAAAGCCTCTACATTGTTTGGATAAGGACATTGCTGTACAGAGATATCGATGAAGTTGTCAAGGTCCTTGACTGCTGTGCAGACACGCTTGACACTTTCCAACAGGATGTAGTTAGGTTGTATGTAGTTCGCTGTGTAATCTACACATGGGGTAGCCGTAGCATCCCTCTTCTCTATGGGTCTTCCTAGCGATGTTCCCAGGACACAGGCAAGTAGTACTGCTGTAACCTTGAGTATCATTCTCTTGGGCTGGGGTTAAATCTCTGTATTTCTTGATAATCTTCGGTGTAGTTGAATTGACTGTTGCTGTTGCTGGTTTTGCTGGTTTTGTTGGTGTCTGGGGCATCTTTTATAGTAAACTGATCTACTGTGACAAGGTTCTTTTACCTAGTGACATAAGACAACCCTGTTATCTGAACCCACATCAATGCTTATCTTGCAATTTATTTTTGTTCCAATTGCTCTTGAACTCTTTAGTTTTAATTTAAAGTGCAGTGTGCAATCTGATAAATATTTACAAAGTAAAATGCAAAATATTATTACAGGGTTGCCTGCAAACTGTAAATATATAAATATATTATCTATCGTTGTTGTTACTGGAAATAGATTATGTCATAAGCCTAATAGACAGCAGCTGCGATCTACTCCCTGTAAGGATGGAATGAAGTCATCTTCCTTTATCGATAATCACAGTCATTCATTAGTTCATTAGCACTGATGTGGGTGATTTTATAATACACAATAAAATCTCACCAACTTTTGATGGATTCCCACAAAATTTGTGACAGCAGATAATGATATGTGTGCAGAAGAAACATGAAAGAAAAGTACTATTGTGATGTAAATTGTACACCCACATTGTGCACTTACCTAATACAATATTTGTGACACTCTTCATGTAATCATGATATCATAGTTGTGAACAGGTTTTCCCATGTGCCTACTGCAACCTATAGCTATGTATTACCTTTTTCAAGGATTGTGTGAATCTCACCCTGAAGTACAATTCCATATATGCCAATCTGTGAATCTGCATGCCATAATGATGGTACAAATGCCGACCAGTTATAAATAGAAGCACATATGTACATAGTAGAAATTCAAAATGGATAATATGCCAGAAAAACTAAGCTGTGGCTACGCTGAATTAAAGTGTAATTAGTATTATTTCAATATTATGACACATTCACACCATGTCTTCTAAAGAAGTTCAAAAGTATCTGTATATCAGCTCATCCATGCAATCACAAAACAGCATCATACCATCATGACATGGGAATCTGTAGAAACATTGTTATGAAGCTGTACATATAACCCCATATAAGTGCAGTGTGTTTCAGACAGTGAGAACATTGCACAGTGAAATCTCACAAAGAACATTTGAAATATGAGTACCTCTAAAATGGGACATCACAAACCTTTGAAAACATCCCTATTGGTTAGTCTCACTTGCCAATGGTTGTGAGGTTAAAGTACATGGTGAACCATATATTGGAAGTTATCACTAGTACATCTACTATTACGTGCATATAGTATTAAGTATATAGGTAAATATTTCAAAATGCAGTATTTGAAAATGACTTGGGATGGCTCTCTCCATTTTATTAAATGTTAATTGGAACCAATAACGATAGCCATATTATAACTATGTTGGTGAAAATTTATGTACAGCGTCTTTTGCTATAGAAATGGCAATGTTGTACATTAAATTTGTGATGTTTAAACCCCTAGCTTGTGTAAAGTTTTGAGCATTCAGCTGGTGTGTCATAATAATGATTTTGATATCAGCACATGCTATAATGGTTAGGACATGGACACTCTAGCAGCATCACATACTGCCCTTGTTTTCTAAACCACTAAAAGTATACAACATTTTAAAACCTATACTATTCATTATTCTGTGATGATTACATCTGTATAACATCTCAATAATATGCATCTGTTTAGTAGTGTGCTCTTTTCATCCAGTAGAATTAGTAATTTAAAAGTGATTGTAGGTACTTACAAAAGAGTAGTGAACTTTCAGCTACACAGTGTGTCTAATGCAAGAAATTAATGGTATGTACTGCATCATGTAAGTACTATGAAAATAATATAATCAATCGATATTGATTTATTCCGAAACAATTGAGTATATGTGTATTACCCAACAAGCAATAACAGAACGAACCCAATGGACATTTTTATGACATTGCCCTCCCAATAGCAATTATAGGTATTGCAAGAGGACACATTTTCCTGCCTACAAAGCTGTTATCTTTTAGTAATCCGAATCCATAGAAATTTCATGAAGTGTGCATGTAACCCATATAAGTGCAATGTATGTCACAAAGAGTACACAAGGACAAACTTGAAATATGAGTACCTCTTCAATGGACATCAAAAAGTTATGAGTGTTCCCATTAGTAAATTGCATTTTGATAGGGATTTTGAGGTCAAAGGATATAGACAAGCACATTTACAAAATTGAATTTTTTAGCTTACATATAGCCATACTGATGAAATAATTTATATGCATACAGTAGTGTTTGTTGATGAATGTCTTTACTAAGGCATACCAATTTTGGTTTGGAATTGGTCTTTTTGGTTTATGAAGTATTATAGTCTATTTAATTGTGTTCACATATTATCACATAACTGTAAGACAATTATACCAAATAGAATTCAACAATGCATTTCTGCTAATTTGCCACCACTATAGCCTAAACCTTTTATTCACCATCATTTCCATCCACAAATCAATTTGTATACATACATGGTGGATATTTCCCCATCAAGTTTGGTAGATTAGTAAGAATGCACTACAATTCAGTTGTCAATGAGTAGATTGTCCACAATGTGCAGTAGAGTCAGTAACGTACCCCACACTAGGTACTGTTTATTTTCATGCATTGGCTTCCAGAACTTCTTTATGGTAGCAGAACATTTGCTTCCTCATAGATTTTAAGTTTATTGAACAAGCTAAGTACATTACTATTTGCTATGCCATCCAACAATTACCTCTTATGTTGAATTCAATTTTGAAATTGCAATTCAATTAATTCTAAGTATAACTTTATGTACCACAGTACATGTGATTGCTTCTTTATTATGTTATTATCAATGACTATTGTAGTACAGTACAACTTTAAGGGATGATTATCATTCTATTCATTATATAAATATACCCTAGGCTATTCAAAATGTAATCAACACTTTAAGATGAAAGGGTCACACAAACTTTGATGTTAAAGCAATGTCCAAAGCATAAGTGAAAATACTTAATGATGATTGGAAACATGCTTAGCAAGAATGAACTCAGAATGCTGGCATAAAGTAGAAAGGAAGTGACTGAGTAAATGTGGTGGCTAACTTCCTAACTTCCTAAATGAATGTTCTTTGCAATCACTTATTATTATTACTTATTATTGCCTGAGGAACCCCAAGAGAATGAAATGTTGCAATCATTTTGACAACAAGTGACGGGCGCAATTGTCCGAAACAGACAAACAGAAGCCTCACAAGTATCATGCACATGCAATAAGACTACATATTAACACATTAACCATGCACAGTCATACTCACACTCATGCTGTTACATTAAGTATGTGCAGATATGTTGTCATCATTGAGGCCTTTGGGTTTTCTCTCTCTTTTACAATGATTAACCTTTAGAATTAGAGTATACAGTGCCTCTTGCATGAGTCACAATGACTCTTAACACTGTTGTCAGCACAGATCTAGATATAATCACACATCTTACAACAGAAGTCGGTTGACATGCTAAGCCTTAATAAATTGATGTCTGTTTTTGAACAATTGTGCACGTTACTTGTTGTCTAAAGGATTACAACATTTCATCCTCTTGTGGTTCTTCAGGCAAAGTTAGTTTAGGTGGTTTTGTAGACTTTACCTGAAAGAGCCCAAGAGAGCGAAACAGTGCAATTATTTTGCCAATAAGTGACATGCGTAACTATCCAAAGATAGACAATCCAAAAGAGTATCTTCTATACGATTAAAATATACATAATTTTACAACTATGATAATATTATGAATACATTATGCATAATTATACAACTAATTCTAATATATTACTATTACTTCGTAAAATAATTTTATACTATTCCTACAGCAATAGTGTCAACATATTCCAATTATTGCAGGCCAAACTTCATCAGAAGTAGACGCACTACACATTTTGTGCAATATTAGGACTGATTATTGGATTTAGAATTAACACACTGGTATAAACAGCAATATTGGATGAAAATTATAAACACTATTCCACAGAAATTATATGTAAAATTACATTATATATATTAGTATGTAATTGTTTTTACTAAATGCTGAAAATTATAAGTTTGGAATGAAAAAATAGACTAAAATTTAACTCTGGAATATATAGCACTATCGAAGGAGGTTTCTGGACTGTTAACGACATCCTACTGATCCAAAGAACCAGTCATGGTCTCTTCCCTTCTCTACAATGAATCTTATGGCAGCAGCAATACCAAACTTGGCCAAACACTTGTAATCACTTAAGCTAATACTTGAATGTACAGCAGTGGATGGATAGATCTTGTCATTACCACAGACAAGTCCAGAGTTCTTCGCCTTGCACCCTGCAGTCATCTATGTGTATGAAGATAGGTACAATATGATAACATTTCATTGTAAATACATTGATGAATTTAAAGTAGTGTTTTGTGATATATTTATATGCATACATGCATATGTATAAAACGCACATGTTTAACAGCAAATGGAAAATAGTTTATAAACCTTACTCACCATTTCCTGCAGTGTATTTTGAACAAGTGCAAGCTTGGAAGATATGTTGAACCGCAACTTTTCATCTTCCACAGTAATGCATTCTGTGATGTTCTGTCCATATTTGATGGCTTTGGAAATCTCTGATAGGTACACAACTTGTAGTTTTTCAACCACTTCGTCAAAAGCTTGTGGATCTCCTATCAAAGCCTCCGAATTGTTTGGATAAGGACATTGCTGTCCAGTGATATCAATGAAGTTGTCAAGGTCCTTGACTGCTGTGCAGACACGCTTGACACTTTCCAACAGGATGTAGTTAGGTTGTATGTAGTTCGCTGTGTAATCTACACACGGGGTAGCCGTAGCATCCCTCTTCTCTATGGGTCTTCCTAGCGATGTTCCCAGGACACAGGCAAGTAGTACTGCTGTAACCTTGAGTATCATTCTCTTGGGTTGGGGTTAAATCTCTGTATTTCTTGATAATCTTCAGTGTACCTTGATTCACTCTTGCTCTTGCTGGTTTTGCTGGTTTTGTTAGTGTCTGGGACATCTTTTATAGTAAACTGATCTACTGTGACAAGGTTCTTTTACCTAGTGACATAAGACAACCCTGTTATCTGAACCCACATCAATGCTTATCTTGCAATTTATTTTTATTCCAATTGCTCTTGAACTCTTTAGTTTTAATTTAAAGTGCAGTGTGCAATCTGATAGTAAATATTTACAAAGTAAAATGTAAAATATTATTACAGGGTTGCCTGCAAACTGTAAATATATAAAATAATATTATTATTTATCGTTGTTGTTACTGGAACTAGATTATGGCCTTCAGTCATAAGCCTAATAGACAGCATCTGTGATCTACTCTCTGTAAGGATGGAATGAAGTCATCTTCCTTTATCGATAATCACAGTCATTCATTAGTTCTTTAGAATCTGCACTGACGTGGGTGATTTTGTAATACACAATAAAATCTCACCAACTTTTGATGGATTCCCACAAAATTTGTGACAGCAGATAATGATATGTGTGCAGAAGAAACATGAAAGAAATGTACTATTGTGATGTAAATTGTACACCCACATTGTGCACTTACCTGATACAATATTGGGGACACCCTTCATGTAATCATGATATCATAGTTGTGAACAGGTTTTTCCATGTGCCTACTGCAACCTATAGCTATGCATTATCTTTTTCAAGGATACAGTGAATCTCATTCTGAAGTGCATTAATTTTCAAATATACCACACTGTGAATCTGCCATAATGATTGTACAAATTCTGACCGGATATAAATAGAAGCACATATATTGTGGTAATTTAAAATAGATAATATGCTACACAAACTAAGCTGTGGCTATGCTACATTTAATTGTATTTTTACAGTGTCACTTGCAAACTGCAGCTGCTAATACATTCTGTGGTTGATACTGGAAATTGATTGTGGGTTTCAGACACAAGCGTATTAGACAGCATGTGTGATCTACTCCCTGTAAGGATGAAATCAAATCATCCTCCTTAATCGATAATCACAGTCATTTGTTAGTTCATTAGAATCTGCACTGATGTGGGTGGTTTGTAATACACAATAAATTCTCACCAACTTTTGATGGATTCCCACAAAATTTGTGACAGCAGATAATGATATGTTTGCAGAAGAAACATGAAAGAAATGTACTATTGTGATGTAAATTATACACCCACATTGTGCACTCTTCAAGTAATCATGATATCATAGTTGTGAACAGGTTTTCCCATGTGCCTACTGCAACCTATAGCTATGTATTACCTTTTTCAAGGATTGTGTGAATCTCACCCTGAAGTACAATTCCATATATGCCAATCTGTGAATCTGCATGCCATAATGATGGTACAAATGCCGACCAGTTATAAATAGAAGCACATATGTACATAGTAGAAATTCAAAATGGATAATATGCCAGAAAAACTAAGCTGTGGCTACGCTGAATTAAAGTGTAATTAGTATTATTTCAATATTATGACACATTCACACCATGTCTTCTAAAGAAGTTCAAAAGTATCTGTATATCAGCTCATCCATGCAATCACAAAACAGCATCATACCATCATGACATGGGAATCTGTAGAAACATTGTTATGAAGCTGTACATATAACCCCATATAAGTGCAGCGTGTTTCAGACAGTGAGAACATTGCACAGTGAAATCTCACAAAGAACATTTGAAATATGAGTACCTCTAAAATGGGACATCACAAACCTTTGAAAACATCCCTATTGGTTAGTCTCACTTGCCAATGGTTGTGAGGTTAAAGTACATGGTGAACCATATATTGGAAGTTATCACTAGTACATCTACTATTACGTGCATATAGTATTAAGTATATAGGTAAATATTTCAAAATGCAGTATTTGAAAATGACTTGGGATGGCTCTCTCCATTTTATTAAATGTTAATTGGAACCAATAACGATAGCCATATTATAACTATGTTGGTGAAAATTTATGTACAGCGTCTTTTGCTATAGAAATGGCAATGTTGTACATTAAATTTGTGATGTTTAAACCCCTAGCTTGTGTAAAGTTTTGAGCATTCAGCTGGTGTGTCATAATTATAATGATTTTGATATCAGCACATGCTATAATGGATAGGACATGGACACTTTAGCAGCATCACATACTGCCCTTGTTTTCTAAACCACTAAAAGTATACAACATTTTAAAACCTATACTATTCATTATTCTGTGATGATTACATCTGTATAACATCTCAATAATATACATCTGTTTAGTAGTGTGCTCTTTTCATCGAGTAGAATTAGTAATTTAAAAGTGATTGTAGGTACTTACAAAAGAGTAGTGAACTTTCAGCTACACAGTATGTCTAATGCAAGAAATTAATGGTATGTACTGCATCATGTAAGTACTATGAAAATAATATAATCAATCGATATTGATTTATTCCGAAACAATTGAGTATATGTGTATTACCCAACAAGCAATAACAGAACAAACCCAATGGACATTTTTATGACATTGCCCTCCCAATAGCAATTATAGGTATTGCAAGAGGACACATTTTCCTGCCTACAAAGCTGTTATCTTTTAGTAATCCGAATCCATAGAAATTTCATGAAGTGTGTATGTAACCCATATAAGTGCAATGTATGTCACAAAGAGTACACAAGGACAAACTTGAAATATGAGTACCTCTTCAATGGACATCAAAAAGTTATGAGTGTTCCCATTAGTAAATTGCATTTTGATAGGGATTTTGAGGTCAAAGGATATAGACAAGCACATTTACAAAATTGAATTTTTTAGCTTACATATAGCCATACTGATGAAATAATTTATATGCATACAGTAGTGTTTGTTGATGGATGTCTTTACTAAGGCATACCAATTTTGGTTTGGAATTGGTCTTTTTGGTTTATGAAGTATTATAGTCTATTTAATTGTGTTCACATATTATCACATAACTGTAAGACAATTATACCAAATAGAATTCAACAATGCATTTCTGCTAATTTGCCACCACTATAGCCTAAACCTTTTATTCACCATCATTTCCATCCACAAATCGATTTGTATACATACATGGTGGATATTTCCCCATCAAGTTTGGTAGATTAGTAAGAATGCACTACAATTCAGTTGTCAATGAGTAGATTGTCCACAATGTGCAGTATAGTCAGTAACGTACCCCACACTAGGTACTGTTTATTTTCATGCATTGGCTTCCAGAACTTCTTTATGGTAGCAGAACATTTGCTTCCTCATAGATTTTAAGTTTATTGAACAAGCTAAGTACATTACTATTTGCTATGCCATCCAACGATTACCTCTTATGTTGAATTCAATTTTGAAAATGCAATTCAATTAATTCTAAGTATAACTTTATGTACCACAGTACATGTGATTGCTTCTTTATTATGTTATTATCAATGACTATTGTAGTACAGTACAACTTTAAGGGATGATTATCATTCTATTCATTATATAAATATACCCTAGGCTATTCAAAATGTAATCAACACTTTAAGATGAAAGGATCACACAAACTTTGATGTTAAAGCAATGTCCAAAGCATAAGTGAAAATACTTAATGATGATTGGAAACATGCTTAGCAAGAATGAACTCAGAATGCTGGCATAAAGTAGAAAGGAAGTGACTGAGTAAATGTGGTGGCTAACTTCCTAACTTCCTAAATGAATGTTCTTTGCAATCACTTATTATTATTACTTATTATTGCCTGAGGAACCCCAAGAGAATGAAATGTTGCAATCATTTTGACAACAAGTGACGGGCGCAATTGTCCGAAACAGACAAACAGAAGCCTCACAAGTATCATGCACATGCAATAAGACTACATATTAACACATTAACCATGCACAGTCATACTCACACTCATGCTGTTACATTAAGTATGTGCAGATATGTTGTCATCATTGAGGCCTTTGGGTTTTCTCTCTCTTTTACAATGATTAACCTTTAGAATTAGAGTATACAGTGCCTCTTGCATGAGTCACAATGACTCTTAACACTGTTGTCAGCACAGATCTAGATATAATCACACATCTTACAACAGAAGTCGGTTGACATGCTAAGCCTTAATAAATTGATGTCTGTTTTTGAACAATTGTGCACGTTACTTGTTGTCTAAAGGATTACAACATTTCATCCTCTTGTGGTTCTTCAGGCAAAGTTAGTTTAGGTGGTTTTGTAGACTTTACCTGAAAGAGCCCAAGAGAGCGAAACAGTGCAATTATTTTGCCAATAAGTGACATGCGTAACTATCCAAAGATAGACAATCCAAAAGAGTATCTTCTATACGATTAAAATATACATAATTTTACAACTATGATAATATTATGAATACATTATGCATAATTATACAACTAATTCTAATATATTACTATTACTTCGTAAAATAATTTATACTATTCCTACAGCAATAGTGTCAACATATTCCAATTATTGCAGGCCAAACTTCATCAGAAGTAGACACACTACACATTTTGTGCAATATTAGGACTGATTATTGGATTTAGAATTAACACACTGGTATAAACAGCAATATTGGATGAAAATTATAAACACTATTCCACAGAAATTATATGTAAAATTACCTTATATATATTAGTATGTAATTGTTTTTACTAAATGCTGAAAATTATAAGTTTGGAATGAAAAAATAGACTAAAATTTAACTCTGGAATATATAGCACTATCGAAGGAGGTTTCTGGACTGTTAACGACATCCTACTGATCCAAAGAACCAGTCATGGTCTCTTCCCTTCTCTACAATGAATCTTATGGCAGCAGCAATACCAAACTTGGCCAAACACTTGTAATCACTTAAGCTAATACTTGAATGTACAGCAGTGGATGGATAGATCTTGTCATTACCACAGACAAGTCCAGAGCTCTTCGCCTTGCACCCTGCAGTCATCTATGTGTATGAAGATAGGTACAATATGATAACATTTCATTGTAAATACATTGATGAATTTAAAGTAGTGTTTTGTGATATATTTATATGCATACATGCATATGTATAAAACGCACATGTTTAACAGCAAATGGAAAATAGTTTATAAACCTTACTCACCATTTCCTGCAGTGTATTTTGAACAAGTGCAAGCTTGGAAGATATGTTGAACCGCAACTTTTCATCTTCCACAGTAATGCATTCTGTGATGTTCTGTCCATATTTGATGGCTTTGGAAATCTCTGATAGGTACACAACTTGTAGTTTTTCAACCACTTCGTCAAAAGCTTGTGGATCTCCTATCAAAGCCTCCGAATTGTTTGGATAAGGACATTGCTGTCCAGTGATATCAATGAAGTTGTCAAGGTCCTTGACTGCTGTGCAGACACGCTTGACACTTTCCAACAGGATGTAGTTAGGTTGTATGTAGTTCGCTGTGTAATCTACACATGGGGTAGCCGTAGCATCCCTCTTCTCTATGGGTCTTCCTAGCGATGTTCCCAGGACACAGGCAAGTAGTACTGCTGTAACCTTGAGTATCATTCTCTTGGGCTGGGGTTAAATCTCTGTATTTCTTGATAATCTTCGGTGTAGTTGAATTGACTGTTGCTGTTGCTGGTTTTGCTGGTTTTGTTGGTGTCTGGGGCATCTTTTATAGTAAACTGATCTACTGTGACAAGGTTCTTTTACCTAGTGACATAAGACAACCCTGTTATCTGAACCCACATCAATGCTTATCTTGCAATTTATTTTTATTCCAATTGCTCTTGAACTCTTTAGTTTTAATTTAAAGTGCAGTGTGCAATCTGATAGTAAATATTTACAAAGTAAAATGTAAAATATTATTACAGGGTTGCCTGCAAACGGTAAATATATAAATATATTATCTATCGTTGTTGTTACTGGAACTAGATTATGGCCTTCAGTCATAAGCCTAATAGACAGCATCTGTGATCTACTCTCTGTAAGGATGGAATGAAGTCATCTTCCTTTATCGATAATCACAGTCATTCATTAGTTCTTTAGAATCTGCACTGACGTGGGTGATTTTGTAATACACAATAAAATCTCACCAACTTTTGATGGATTCCCACAAAATTTGTGACAGCAGATAATGATATGTGTGCAGAAGAAACATGAAAGAAATGTACTATTGTGATGTAAATTGTACACCCACATTGTGCACTTACCTGATACAATATTGGGGACACCCTTCATGTAATCATGATATCATAGTTGTGAACAGGTTTTCCCATGTGCCTACTGCAACCTATAGCTATGCATTATCTTTTTCAAGGATTGTGTGAATCTCATTCTGAAGTGCATTAATTTTCAAATATGCCACACTGTGAATCTGCCATAATGATTGTACAAATTCTGACCGGATATAAATAGAAGCACATATAATGTGGTAATTTAAAATAGATAATATGCTACACAAACTAAGCTGTGGCTATGCTACATTTAATTGTATTTTTACAGTGTCACTTGCAAACTGCAGCTGCTAATACATTCTGTGGTTGATACTGGAAATTGATTGTGGGTTTCAGACACAAGCGTATTAGACAGCATGTGTGATCTACTCCCTGTAAGGATGAAATCAAATCATCCTCCTTAATCGATAATCACAGTCATTTGTTAGTTCATTAGAATCTGCATGATGTGGGTGGTTTGTAATACACAATAAATTCTCACCAACTTTTGATGGATTCCCACAAAATTTGTGACAGCAGATAATGATATGTTTGCAGAAGAAACATGAAAGAAATGTACTATTGTGATGTAAATTATACACCCACATTGTGCACTCTTCAAGTAATCATGATATCATAGTTGTGAACAGGTTTTCCCATGTGCCTACTGCAACCTATAGCTATGTATTACCTTTTTCAAGGATTGTGTGAATCTCACCCTGAAGTACAATTCCATATATGCCAATCTGTGAATCTGCATGCCATAATGATGGTACAAATGCCGACCAGTTATAAATAGAAGCACATATGTACATAGTAGAAATTCAAAATGGATAATATGCCAGAAAAACTAAGCTGTGGCTACGCTGAATTAAAGTGTAATTAGTATTATTTCAATATTATGACACATTCACACCATGTCTTCTAAAGAAGTTCAAAAGTATCTGTATATCAGCTCATCCATGCAATCACAAAACAAAATCATACCATCATGTCATGGGAATCCGTAGAAACATTGTTATGAAGCTGTACATATAATCCCATATAAGTGCAGTGTGTTTCAGACAGTGAGAACATTGCACAGTGAAATCTCACAAAGAACATTTGAAATATGAGTACCTCTAAAATGGGACATCACAAACCTTTGAAAACCTCCTTATTGGTTAGTCTTAGTTGCAAGTGGTTGTGAGGTTAAAGTACATACCGAACCATATATTGGAAGTTATCACTAGTACATCTAATATTATGTGCATATAGTATTTAGTATATAGGTAAACTTTTCAAAAGGCAATTTTTATTTTGTAATTGACTTGGGATGGCTCTCTCCATTTTATCAAATGTTTCAACCAATAATGATAGCCATATTATATAACTATGTTGGTGAAAATTATGTACAGTGTCTTTTGCTATAGAAATGGCCATGTTGTTGACACGGACACTCAAGCACCATAGCATATTGCCCTTGTGCCCTTGTTGTCTTAACCACTAAAAGTATACAAAAATTTTAAACCAATACTATTTCATTATTTAGTGATGATTACATCTGTAAAACATTTCTAAAATATGCTTACGTTTATTACTGTGCTCTTTTCATGTAGTAGAATTAGTATTTTATATGTGATTGTAGGAACTTACAAAACAGTAGTGAGCTTTCGCAACGCAGTACGTCTAATGCAAGAAAGTAATGGTATGTACTGCAACATACAAGTACTATGAAATAATTTCATTAACAGATTTCATAATAGATATTGAATCATTCTGAAACAATTGAGTATATGTGTATTACCCAACAAGCAATAACAGAACGAACCCAATGGACATTTTTATGACATTGCCCTCCCAATAGCAATTATAGGCATTGCAAGAGGACACATTTTCCTGCCTACAAGGCTGTTATCTTTTAGTAATCTGAATCTATAGAGAAATTTCATGAAGTATGTATGTAACCCATATTAGTGCAGGACATGTCACAAAGAGTACACAAGGGCAAACTTGATGTATGAGTACCTCTTTAATGGACATCAAAAAGGTTATGTGTTCCTATTGATAAATTGCATTTCGATAAGGATTTTGAGGTCAAAGGATATAGACAAGCACATTTTGAGTTTTTTAGCTTACATGGCCATACTAATGAAATAATGATTTATATGTATGCAGTATAGTGTTTGTTGATGAATGTTGTTACTACAGCATACCAATTTAAGGTTGGAATTGCTCTTTTTTGTTTTATTAAGTATTAGAGTCCAATTAATGGTATTATCACATAAGTAGAATTCAGCAATGCACTTCTGCCAATTTGCCACCACTATAACCCAAACTTTTTATTCACCATCATTTCTATCCACAAATCAATTTGTATACATGCATGGTGGATATTTCCCCATAGAGTTTAGTAGATTAGTAAAAGAGGACTAAAATTCAGCTGAGTAGATTGTCAACAATGTACAGTAGAGTCAGTGCATGTAGAAGCCCAAGCTTGCGAAATGTTGCAATTATTTTGCCAATAAGCTTAAGTGTCAATGCAAAATTCTCCAAAAATAGGATAAATCTAGAAGGTTATCTTCTATACTTTAAAAATATACATCATTATACAACTAATACTAATACATTGCTATTACTTGGGGAAATGATTGAGACCGAATTTCATCAGAAGTGGACACCGTACATATTTTGTGCAATGTTTGGATTGATTATTCAATTTAGAATTAACTACTTGGAATATACAGCAATATTGGATGAAAAATTATAAACACTATGCTGCAGAAATTATATGTAAAATGACATTATAAAATATTATTAGTATGTAATTGTTATTATGAGATGCTGAAAATTATATATTTGGGGTAAAAATATAGTCTAATATTTAGCTCTGGAATATATAGCACAATCAAAGGAGGTTTCTGGACTGTTAACGACATCCTACTGATCCAAAGAACCAGTCATGTTCTCTTCCTGTCTCCACAATCAATCTTATGGCAGTAGCAACACCAAACTTGGCCAAGCACTTGTAATCACTTAAGCTAATACTTGAATGTACAGCAGTGGATGGATAGATCTTGTCATTGTCACAGACAAGTCCAGAGTTCTTTGTCTTGCACCCTGCAGTCATCTATGTGTATGAAGATAGGTACAATATTATGATAACATTTCATTGTAAATACATTGATGAATTTAAAAGTAACGTTTTATGATATATCTATATGCATACATGCATATGTATAAAACATACATATTTCACAGCAAATGGAATATAGTCTATAAACCTTACTCACCATTTCTTGCAGTGTATTTTGAACAAGTGCAAGCTTGGAAGATATGTTGAACCGCAACTTTTCATCTTCCACAGTAATGCATTCTGTGATGTTCTGTCCATATTTGATGGCGTGGAAAATCTTTGATAGGTACACATCTTGCAGTTCCTGAACCACTTCGTCAAAAGCTTGTGGATAATATAGTCCCATCAAAGCCTCTACATTGTTTGGATAAGGACATTGCTGTACAGAGATATCGATGAAGTTGTCGAGGTCCTTGACTGCTGTGCAGACACGCTTGACACTTTCCAACAGGATGTAGTTAGGTTGTATGTAGTTCGCTGTGTAATTTACACATGGGGTAGCCGTAGCATCCCTCTTCTCTATGGGTCTTCCTAGCGATGTTCCCAGGACACAGGCAAGTAGTACTGCTGTAAACTTGAGTATCATTCTCTTGGGTTGGGATTAAATCTCTGTATTTCTTGATAATCTTCGGTGTAGTTGAATTGACTGTTGCCGTTGCTGGTTTTGCTGGTTTTGTTGGTGTCTGGGGCATCTTTTATAGTCAACTGATCTACTGTGACATGGTTCTTCTACCTAGTGACATAAGACAACCCTGTTATCTGAACCCACATCAATGCTTATCTTGCAATTTTATTTTTGTTCCAATTGCTCTTGAACTCTTTAGTTTTAATTTAAAGTGCAGTGTGCAATCTGATACATATTTACAAAGTAAAATGTAAAATATTATTACAGGGTTGCCTGCAAACTGTAAATATATAAATATATTATCTATCGTTGTTGTTACTGGAACTAGATTATGGCCTTCAGTCATAAGCCTAATAGACAGCATCTGTGATCTACTCCCTGTAAGGATGGAATGAAGTCATCTTCCTTATCGATAACCGCAGTCATTATTAGTTCATTAGAATCTGCACTGATGTGGGTGGTTTTGTAATACACAATAAATTTTCAACAACTTTTGATGGATTCCCACAAAATCTGTGACAGCAGATAATGATATGTGTGCAGAAGAAACATGAAAGAAATGTACTATTGTGATGTGAATTATACACCCACATTGTGCACTTACCTAATACAATATTTTGGTATAATCTTAGTGAAATCATGATGTTACTGTGGTAAAAAGGGTTTTCCATGTGCCTACTGCAACCTATAGCTATGCATTAGCTTTCTCAAGGATTGTGTGAATCTCAATCTGAAATGAATTTTCAAAAATGCCCCTCTGTGAATCTGCCATAATGATTGTACAAATTCTGACCCGTTATGAGTAGAAGCACATATATAGTGGTAATTTAAAATGGATAATATGCCAGACAAACTAAGCTGTGGCTACGCTGAATTGAAGTGTAATTTGTATTATTTTTCAATATTATGACACATCCACACGAAGAAGTTCAAAAGTGTCTGTATATCAGCTCATCCATGCAATCACAAAACAAAGCCATACCATTATGATACAGGAATCCATAGAAATACTGCTATGATGCTGTGCCTATAAGTGCAGACAATAAGAACATTGCAATGTGAAATCTCACAAAGAACATTTGAAATGTGAGTAACCATAAAATAGGACATCCTGATTCTTGATGGATGGAGGACACTCAACTTCAGAAATTTCAGCCAGCTACTGACTCAGTCAAACGTTATCTGGAGAGAATTAAGCTGTATTTCACCGCTAACACAGTTGATGAGAACAAACAAGTCCCTATTCTCCTGAGCTTATTTGGCTCATCTATAATTATCTAATCTAAAATTGGTTCATATGCCTCGCTTTGCGATTTGCTTGCACCAGAGTCTCCTGGATCAAAATGCTTCAATGATATTGAAACAGCCCTGTGCATCCACTTTGAACCCCGTGGATCAGTCATTGCCGAGCGTTTCCACTTTCATTAACGGAGACCATAACTGACTTTAATGCAGCCCTGAGGAAGTTAGCTATACATTGTAACTTTGGAAACACCCTGGAGGACACTCTTCGTGATCATTTCATGTGTGGACTCCGACAGGAAGCAATTTAACCTCGTCTCCTAGCTGAGACCGAGTCAACCTACACTAAGGCTTTCGAGATTGCTAGAGGTATGGAAGCCACCGCTCAGCAGACGAAACACTTCCAGGAATCCGACCCCACTGTGACCCACAATACAACTGTCTCACCCATGAAGCACCCCGCGAACAGGCCCTGCTACCGTTGTGGACACAGCAACCACACTCCTGAAAACTGCAAATTTAAATCTTCAACCTGTCACTCATGTAACAAAGCCAGACATATAGCCCCAGTGTGCCGTAGCAACCCCACAAAAGGGAAAAAAACAGAAACCACCAGTGCACAAACACAGGAAGACCTAACTGGTAGACAATATGCACCAAGATGACAGCAATACCAGCATCACGGAATTCAAGATGCATCAAGTCACCCATACCACAGCTGAGCCCATCACGGTGCCTCTTATGCTGAATGGACAAGAGCTTCAAATGGAAGTTGATAAAGGCACTGCCCTGTCAATTATCTCTGATGCAACTCACCAGTCACTATTCCCCAGGGAGAAGCTACATCCCACACAGGTCATCCTCAATACCTACACTGATGACCCCCCTAGAAGTCAAAGGGAAACTGCACTTGAATGTGTAGTATGGTGACCAAAGGGAGAAGCTGGCACTAGTTGTAGTTGGCGGCAATGGACCCAGTCTACTTGACCGTAACTGGATCAACTACATTCAGTTGAACTGGAGGAAACTTTTGCCATCTGAATGGCACATTCCATCACTCCTTATCAAGCCACTCTCCATGTTCCACCTGACGCCACACCCAAGTTTTTCAAACCTCGCCCCATACCATTTGCCATTAAGGATCAGTCAGGAGCTGTGGCAACTTGAGAAGCAAGGCATTAATTCCCCAGTTGCCCACAGCAAATGGGCAGCTCCAATTTTCCCAGTACCAAAGTAAGACGGCAAATTCCGTACCTGGAAACTACAAAGTCACCATCAAACAGGCCCTTGATGTCAAGGAGTACCCATTACCAACCCCTGAAGAGCTATTTGTTTCCCTCGCTGGAGGAAAGCTTTTCTCCAAGCTCGATCTGTCACAAGCCTACATCCAGGTGTTCATGGATGAAGCATCCACGGATTACCTTACCATTAATGCACATCAGAGCCTGTACGTTTACAACTGCCTCCCATTCGGAGTAACATCAGCCCCAGTCATCTTCCAGAAGCTCATGGACACAGTGCTACAAGGTATCAATGGAATAACCCGCTACATCGATGACATACTTGTCAGCAGTGCCTCTGAGGAAACCCATTTCAAGATTCTGGATGTTTTTGCTCGCCTGGAGAAACACAGATTCAGTCTCAAATTGGAATATAAGCGAAATATCCAATTGACATTTGATATTTTGTTAGCTTGAAGTCAAGATACTACGGTACATATAATATTATGTGTATATAGTATTTAGTATAATAAATACCCTTTTAGAAAGACAATATTTGGAATTGACTTGGGATGGCTCTGTTTATGATAGCCATATTTTATCTATGTTGGTAAAAATCACCTATAGCATCTGTTGCTATAGCCATATCGCGCATACAGTACAGCAAATTTGAGATGTTCAAACCCCTAGTTTGTGTAAGGTATTGAGCATTCAGCTGATGTGTTTTAATGATTTTGATATCAACACATGCTATAATGGTCAGGACACAGACATGCATGGCATACTGCACTTGTGCCCTTGTTGTCTTAGAGTATAAATACCTATTATTGATAATTCTGTGATGATTACATTTCTAAAACATCTCTATAGGATATGTCTGTTTAGTATTGAATTCTTTTTATCCAGTAGAATGAGTCAAGTGATTGTAGGCACTTAGGGTGCAGGGTATAGTGAGGTTTTAGCATTTCAGGAATACAGTAATTGTAGTATTTAATATTATTTTGTGTGGAGAGTTCATGATTTGACATACCTGAATAATGCTACAGGAAGTCAACTGATTTCTGCTTTGATCATTACCTCTGCTAATATCCTTCGCTGGCCATCCAAACACCATACAGTTACTGACATGTCGTCATGTACTGCAAGTAATATTATGAGTGCATTTTATGAAGTAATAATAAGTATCTTGCAAGTACTACGTATACAGTTTATTAAATGAATCAATATAGAATTATGTGAAACAATTGAGTATTTGTGTCTTATCCATCAACAAATAACAGAATGAATGTAATGAAGATCATTTTATGATAATAATAATATTATGGTCCCTCACAATATTGGCTTCCTAGTAATTGAATAACAATAGGCAATAAACATTAATTATTATTAAGGTTCACGGTCTTGCAATGCAAGATGACACAAATCTCCTGCCCACAAGACTGTTACCCTTACAGTATGTATTCTGAATCCATAGATAAATTCTCTTGAAGTGTATAGGTAATCCATGTAAGTGCAGTGTATGTCAGAGTACACAAGGACAAACTTGAAATATGAGTAGCTTTTCAACAGGACATGGAAAAAGTTATAAGTTTTCCCATTAGTAAATTGCATTTTGATAGGGATTTTGAGGTCAAAGGATATAGACAAGCACATTTTCAAAATTGAATTTTTTTAGCTTACGTGGCCATACTAATGAAATAATGATTTATATGTATACAGTATAGTGTTTGTTGATGAATGTTTCTACTAAGGCATACCAATTTAGGGTTGGAATTGCTCTTTTTGTTTTATGAAGTATTAGAGTCTATTTAATGGTGTTCACATATTATCACATAACCGTAGGACAATCATACCAAATAGAATTCAGCAATGTACTTCTGCTAATTTACCACCACTACATACACCAAAAATTTTTATTCACCATCATTTCCATCCATGAATCAATTCGTATACATGCAAGGTGGATATTTCCCCATAGAGTGTGGTGGATATTAGTGTGAATGAACCATAATTCCGTTGGGTAGAATGTGTGTGCAGATGAGTGGGTAAAGTAACCTCACACCAATACTGGTGTTTATATTTATGGGCTTCCAGAACTTCTGTACGGTGGCAGAAATTTGCTTCCTCATAGATTTCAAGTTTTTGAACCAGGTAAGTACATTTCAGAATCTGTACATCGATTGACTTTCACCATGTTCTGCAATCATTACATCTCACCTTGTGGACATGGTGAACATCCTCTGTTGCATTCAGTTGTGTAAATGCAATTCAATTAATTTCATTAGTATGATTTTATATACCACAGTACATGCGATTTCTTCTCAATTACCTTGTTATCAATGACTATTGTAATAAATACAACTTCAAATAAAGTGTGGTATCCTTATTATATTAATGATTATTATATACAATAACAATTATAATTAACATTTTCAATGGTGATCCATACGTATGTGGATATTAAATATTAATATAATGTTATGACACTAAATGTATGCATCGATCTACAATACTGTATGTTGGTTATGAGAATAATGGGAAAGTGAATAGAAGAATAAATGAATAAATAAATAAAAAAAAACATAGATAAAAGTAAAGTATGTCATTGGGTGATGTGAGCCTCATTGACAATCACATCAATTGGGTTGTCATTGAAATTTATTTCTGGTCGGTGGCAGGCAGATCTTGCTCCTCTTAGGCATAGGATAGCAGAATCAATCAAGGAAAAGGAAATCTTGCATCGAATGAATTGGATTGTCTGATTGTAGGGTTTACCATGCTTAGATGAGATCATATCAGCCAACCGTTTCAGAACTACAGAAGTTGTTGGACTGCATCCTCCGCAGGTTGAGAGTACGATAGGGGAGAAGGTTCCACGTTCCACCTCTATAACCCTTGCTTCATAGGCTCGCCTCTTCTCCTGTTCGTGTTTCCGGTAGCAAGATTGGGACGATGACTTGCAGTTTGAAGGTGCGAAAGAATTAAAGATTCTCACATCAAAGTATGCACATCTATTACTGCGGTCCCAAAAATTTTGCGCTTTGAGGTCTAACCGAGCATCATCTTCAGTGTTTGCGCTTCTCATTGGGAATGTTTCACCTGATAATGGCTGAAGGCGAGGCTCAATTTCAACATTAGGGCAGACCTCACTGAGCAACTGGCCAAGTATATCTCTGACTCGATTGTGACGCAGGGAGGGAAATGCTCCTTTCGGACAGCTGAAGGCATGTGCAATACGGAAAGGGTTGCCACATGAGCAATGGGAGGGGATGTTGGCTGGTTGCCATCCGTATCTGATACACAGAGCATCCCTGAATGCTTGCTTGGAGAGAGAAAATCCAAATTCAGATAGAGGGATGGCAGTGAGCCAGGCAGAGGCACCTCTTTCGCTGGATTGTTCCATGGAGATTTGCTGAGATTTAGAGAGTTTCGCTCTGATGGTCTCAGCAAACTCAAGTGTGGATTTCCGATTGTTGCGATGGACTTCGTTCTTAGCTTGTTCCTGACTTCTTCTGATCTCATCGTTGCACGTGTAACGTTGCTGACAAATATTGGAGGTTAGGGGGGAGGAAACCATTGATGAGTTTTCAAATTGTTGCTTTGCAACTTTGGTGGGATCTTGTATCCCTAAACCTCCAAGGCGTGCTGGTAGAGAGATGAGATCTCGCTCAACGTTGCTGAAGGCACTTCTTCCAGTCAAAGCAGGTAGTAATTTATGCCTAATCGAGTCTTCGAGGGGTTGTAGCATGTTAGAAATGTCTGGAATTGTACGGAGGAGGTAGGTCCATCTTTCTGTGAAACCATGTGTAAAGATGGCATATGCAGCCTGTGGCTTTGACATGGCAATATTGGCAAGCTTTTTAATCTCGACAACGAGAGATTCCACTTTGTTGGACACAAAGTCCCGGATGAAGGATTTCAAATAAAGGACTTCAAATAAAGGGAGACAAATACCCTTTCTTTAAAATAATATGCTGATTAAAATATAATCATAACTAAATAAGTAGTGAGATGAATGGATTCCTGAAGAATTATAGTACATTTCAACCCTTATAACTATAGCAACTCCTGATGCCACACTGTCAGCAAAGCAACTTTACAAGACAGTCTCTTTACAACTTTGAACTGCATCCATATTAGTATTATATCTGTTAATGTGGTCACTGTTCAAGTTAGTTTGATTGGTGGTTGAGACAAAATTTACATCAGCGCTGATTAGCCTAAGTCCAGTGATGTGCAAAACCTTGAAACCTTGCAATAGAATTACAACAGCTCAAACACTTTGATGCTCACATTTTATTTGCCTTTACTTCATACTACATACATAGTGGATCTCAGTGACCAAAATATCATGGATAGTTAAAATATATACTTATACTGTATACCCAATTCTGCAAGAAACCGTCATACATGAATCATCAGTGGACATTTCATTGAGTATAATGTTGTAATTAAATAATATTGTTTAAATGTATACTTTTCTACACACTATATTATTTACTGGTATAGCATACCTGATTGAGGGCATCATACGGTCCCACTTTGTATGTAATGGTACATTAATATGAAATTACTGTAACACAACAAATAATAAATATAATAATTATTTAAAAGGCAATATGTACACAAAGGTTGATGAGGATAACCAGTGACAACCGTGTACATCGCTCTTGTCATTGTCAATATTTGGAATGAATAATTGTATCTTGAATGCATGAGGATGATTACTACATACAACACCAGAGTGCTACCATGCTGCTGCACCCTACTGCACATTACAGCAAACACATACGTATGCATTGAACAGCAGTATTTACTATAGCAAGCATAGCCCAGCTTACCACCTCTGAAATCTCAAGGGATTGAAAGGAGTCACAATGAATGTTAACATGGTTATCAGCACAGATATAATCACACTGTGCATATTAAGGAAAAGGGTATCTTCCATATGATATAAACGAAACCTTCTTATGTAAGTAATACTAATACTGCAACATTACTCTCATTTCTGAATATTGATTTTATACAGTGAAGATGTTATAATTAGGTTATGTAAACATAGTCCAATATTGCAGACCAAACTTCATCATAAGTGGTTGCAAATTTTGTGCACTGTTTGGCTTGATAATTTTATCTAGAATCTAGAATAACCAGCAATATTAGGTGAAATGAGAAAAATTATACTACTGTATTAATATTATGGATATTGGCATGATAAATAAGAATAAGTAATTGTTGAGATGCTAAAATTAATGTTTGGGATGAAAATATACTCTGCAAATAAACTCTGAAATAAATAACCTTATCTGAAGATGTTTCCGGACTGTTAACGACATCCTACTGATCCAAAGAACCAGTCATGGTCTCTTCCCTTCTCTATAATGAATCTTATGGCAGCAGCAATACCAAACTTGGCCAAACACTTGTAATCACTTAAGCTAATACTTGTATGTACAGCAGTGGATGGATAGATCTTGTCATTACCACAGAGAAGTCCAGAGTTCTCCGCCTTGCACCCTGCAGTCATCTATGTGTATTAACATGCATATTACTTAATACTATGATAATATTGTACACACATGGATGAATGTTCTAAGTAGTACTGTACATGTACTACACAGCCCCAAAATCATAGTGCATAGCTTCTTACTCACCATTTCCTGCACTGTATTTTGAAGATGAGCGAGCTTGGAGGAGATGTTGAACCGCAACTTTTCATTCTCCACAGTAATGCATTCTGTCACAGTGATATTCTGTCCATATTTGATGGCTTTGGAAATCTCCGATAGGTACACAACTTGTAGTTTTTCAACCACTTCGTCAAAAGCTTGTGGATCTCCTATCAAAGCCTCCGAATTGTTTGGATAAGGACATTGCTGTCCAGTGATATCAATGAAGTTGTCGAGGTCCTTGGCTGCTGTGCAGACACGCTTGACACTTTCCAACAGGATGTAGTTAGGTTGTATGTAGTTCGCTGTGTAATCTACACACGGGGTAGCCGTAGCATCCCTCTTCTCTATGGGTCTTCCTAGTGATGCTCCCAGGACACAGGCAAGTAGTACTGCTGTAAACTTGAGTCTCATTCTCTTGGGTTGGGATTAAATCTCTGTATTTCTTGATCTTCAGTGTAGTTGAATTCACTGTTGCTGTTACTGGTTTTTGTTGGTTTTGTTGGTATCTGGGACATCTTTTATAGTCAACTGATCTACTGTGACATAGTTCTTTTACGCAGTGATATAACTCATCTATTGATTTTCTCACTTGTCTAAACCCACAGCAAATGTGCTCTCATGGCTTGCATCGTATTATCTGGCTTGTGATTAATGTGGTTGGTATTTTTTAAATTGCTTACTTCCCATTATGACTAATGTTTCTTATCACTATTACTTCAAGTCATCTACTGGGATACTGGAGTAAATTTTCAACTACCAATAACCACAGTTTGATTGAACTTCACCGGTTACAGCACTGCCTCTGCACAAAGATTAATGTTAAACATTAAACATGAAACTTAACACACAAAACACAACATAACACACAAAAACACAGAACATTATCTTATTGTCCCTTTCTAGTACATATTGTATGTAGTACATATACTAGAGTGTACACATGTTGTTTACAATAATATATTATATCGTGTAAGGAAGCAGCTACTAACTTCTTCTATTGTTACATTTCAACATCATATGTCGTAGGTGATAGCATACTACTGTTCCAAGTATTATCTGCCTAGGTATAGCATAGGTATTCTGCTTGACACGTGGATATGAATAATATATATATATTATACTGCATACAAACATAAATGTATATGGTTGCTCTTGAAAATATCATCTTAACTGCGATATAATAATAGATAGCACCTGTGGTTAGATCTCTTTAAATGAAATGAGTCATCTTCCTTTATTGATAATTGCTATCATCTAGTCGTTTGATAGAATCATCATATAAACTTCATTGATGTGGGTTGTTGTGTAATACACATGATAAACTTGGATTCCCACAAGACTTGTGACTAAATTGGCGCATTCCAACAAAATGGAATAAATGTACTCTTGTGATGTGAATTCCACACTGTGGACTCAATTACCTGATACACGGGCTTGTGACAGACCCTATCACAATGACAATAACTTTATAGAAGGTTTGATGCCTTGGTGCCTCCTGCAACCTGATTATTCATATGGTTTTGTGTAATTCACATTCGGTATTACACAGATTTTCAATTAACGCCATCTGTGAATCTACAACTAATTGGTTCGAATTGTGATTGGTATAAAATATTAATTTTATCACTTGACAATTTCATTCTTGGAATTCAGACTGGCACACCATGTTTTCTGATTTAGTTCAAAAGCAATGTGATTTCATCTCATCCCTGCAACCTCCAGGTAGGTATTCGAAGGAATCCATAGAAATATCTTTATGATGTTTGTATAATAACCCATATAAGTGCAGGGCATAGGGGTACATCTTATTATTGATGATTATATCCATTTATTCCCATTCAATATCATCATCCTATGCACATTACTACAGCAAGTTGTTGTGAAATGAAATTTCAACAAATTTTAATGGATCCCCACAAGACCAATTAATAACTAGTAGTTATTATGTAGATGCTTGTGAAAGACATAATATGCAATGTTTGATAATATTATGGTGCTGTAAGAATTGGCAGAGGTTGAGGAATTACCCAATGCAAAAAATGTTAATTATGAATATCCACTGCCTTCCATGGTGACTGCATGAATAGGCAAATTATCACGGACTTTTTTGGATGTTACTTAATATCAAATCAAGTTTGAATATTTTTTATAATACTCTTACAAAATTGGTTGCAATACAGGATGACACTGTCAATAACTTATAACGCTCTTACAAATTTGGTTGCAATACAGGATGACACTGTCAATAACTTATAACGCTCTTACAAAATTGGTTGCAATACAGGATGACACTGTCAATAACTTATAACGCTCTTACAAAATTGGTTGCAATACAGGATGACCCTGTCAATAACTTATAGCGCTCTTACAAAATTGGTTGCAATACAGGATGACACTGTCGATAATCTATAACATTCTTACAAAATTGGTTGCAATACAGGATGACCCTGTCAATAACTTATAACGCTCTTACAAAATTGGTTGCAATACAGGATGACACTGTCGATAATAAGTTCATAATGTCACTGGTCAACAGATGATGATCATGCAAAAAGAGTTCTAATCCAAACATTTCACCTTTTGAAAAGACATTTATCAGCAAAGCACTGCCGTATAGGCTGTATAAGTGCTCACGTACGCGGAGAGCAAGATTGACTAGTGAGGATGCCTTTATATGTAAGTCCTTGATTTCCTACTTAAGAGGTGTATACTCGTATTTCAAATGTCCTTTATGAGATTTCACATTGCAATATGCTGACTCTCAGTATAATGCACACTATGCGTATATGGCTTATATGAACAACTTCATAACAGTGCTTTCATGTATTCCCATAACGTGATTGTAATGACCTCTTTATGATAACATAGATGAGCTGATATACGCAACCTTCTGAGTTCATTAGTAGATGTACACATGCGTTATTATCGAAAAATTTTTGTATTGCGTATAGTACACAAGGATTCATAGCTATGACATTGCACTCAGTGATGAAATAGCACCTGCATTTGACTACAAAGGATGAGATAAAGGTGTCATTCTGCATTGATAACTGATTAGTTCATGATAATCACCTCATATATGCACGTAACTGTTGTGGGTTGTTGTGTAATGGACACCTTTTCAACCTGTTTCAATGGATTCCCACAAGATATGTGACTTGTGTTATAAATTACCAAAGATACATAATATTATATGAAACTTGGTTTTTGCCTCAGAATAAAGTGCCCTGTCTTGTTGACGTGTGTACTTTCATCACTCTTCTATTGTCCTCCATTTTCACTGTCATTTGCATCCTGTAGGATTTTACAGTTTCGTTTGTTCTCAGTGATGCGAAAACCCATTGTATTGATCACCACAAACCTTGATCTATACACAATAATTTTTAGAGTGAATACGTACAATGTAGGCTTCAATAGCTGTCAAATCACATCATTACACAAATGTTAGTGGTAATAATACAGAATCAATACCCCTGATTGCAATACACTTCTTGGAATAGATGATCAAATATTAATATTTTGGTAGGACCCTTGAAATAAGGACACACCCATATAAATACTGTTTGATGCGCATTTACGTAAACACATGTATCTATTGAAGCTGTAAGGTTGCAGGGTTCATGAATCTATGTGACAAACACAATTGGCATGATGTCATGAAAGATTCTATATGGATTCGCAACTACATAATGTTGACTGAAAGGAAGTATAATATAGTATAAGGTCAGTCAGACTACTTAACCCCATATCCCTGGAGATCAGCGTCAGATTCTGGTTTCTAAATCACATGATGAATAATTCCAAGAAGTGGACTGGTGTCAGGGATATTGATTACAGTTAGAGTTACTGATAATGGAAAATTAATAGAATTTCATCATAAATGTCATGTACTCTGTATAAATATAGCAATGTATATAATGATGTGAATCTCATGTAAGTGAGATTCTGATGATGCCAAAAAATATTATAGATATTCACAACAATGTAATTTTGACTAAAAAGGACTAAAAGGAATATAATGTACCACAAGACAAACAACCTGGTTTCACACCACATTATCCTGTATTCTTAGAGAATGGAATGCATGTCAGGAATGGATTGATTTGTTACAATGAACTATAACACACTACATTCAATTCTACTTCTACACATATTATGCAGGCACATTTGATACCTGTATATAATAATTATTATGTCATCAAAATTTGAAATGTGTTAGTATAGGTGCGGCATCCCAAGTTGGCCACCATGAGAATTCCCGCATCCATTCTCATAGGCTAAGTGCATCCAGGGCTATAAACTTGGCTGGTGTCACACTCGTATCACTGCCACTTCGGTCTGAAAAGTAGATGATTACAGTAGCTATTCTTGTCATGCTAGGGAACCAAGAACGAAGTGTCCAAATACATTAACAAATTCCGATTCATGCATGAGAATTTGGACAGTGGCTGTATTGCCAATGAAGGACTCAGTTTCAACTATGGAGCCCTATCTATACCCTATACTCACACCAGCTTTGTGAGGCTAGAGCTTTCAACCGTTGAGCGACAGTCCTTTGTAATAATGGTCAGTGGTCATAATAATAATTCTTGGAAATATACGTAGTCACAAAGTAAAATACAAGGACAATCATATGCATGATCAAGTTTTACACTGCATACCCCTGTTATGAGGGCATTGTATGTAGAAATGCACTATTTACACAAGTTTCTCTTTCAAATTGTAGAGAATCAAAGTCCAAAAGACTCAAATGAATATCATTCACTCGATCGGTGCCCCATTTCATTATTTTGATAAACATGTTGCATAATACCCATAGGGGTATAGCATTGTAGTGTACACAATGAGCACATAATATAGTACTGCCAAACATGTAAATCTACAAATGTGGTATATTTTAACAGTATACTCTTTCATTCTGTACCTTGATAGATTCAAATTTATAACTGCCCACTCCATGTGACATAAACATTTTTTTTAAAAATGTTACATGCTGAAACATGATGTGGAACCCACACAAGTGCTATAGTGATGATGCCATAACATTATAGGGCACATGACTCACAACTTTGATATTTCAACTCAAATGAATATCTTTCACTTGACACTTTTGACCCTACATGGAAGACTTCCAATTGCAATGGTCATTTGGAGCAAACAATCTTCTTTAACACCAAATCATCACTTATTCCAAGAAATGGGGAGAATTTTAGGGATTCAGCATCATTACAACTTACTCTGCTATGATGACACTATATCACGCTACACTCAATTTCGTTCAAAATCAAAGAGAATCTACCTAAGGACACTTCACCACCATCTCCTGCTAACACCCACCAGCAGAAGGCTTGGGACCAGCCTAGAGTGCACCATAGATTTGATTCTTTGATCTCCAATGCAAGCAACCTACATACTAAGGCTCGCCTACTTGCCTCCTCAACCAAGGAATCTGGAGCCTGGTTAAATGCTATACCGGTGACATCATTGGGCCTTAGGATGAGTGATGAAACCATTCGAGTAGCTGTCGGCCTAAGACTGGGTCACCCACTTTGCCAACCACATCAATGCCTTCACTGTGGAAGCGAGGTATCCATGATGGGCACTCATGGTCTGTCTTGCAGGAAAAGTCAAGGGAGACACTCGAGACACAATGAACTCAACCAGGTGATTCATCTTATGACTTCCTTGGATTACCAGTGAAGAGAAGTCCCACTTCTACCTGACACAGCAACTTTCTATCGCCATCCAGCGGGGCAATGCTTTGTCCATCCTTGGGACACATGTGCCATATGGTACAAAGGTGGACTAACTCTATTATGTTGTATATTTGCATATTTTGTTTTTGTGGTTATAATATTATTGTAATTATTATTATTATATTTCATTTATTTAATTACATTTAATGATATTTATCCCATGTTAGTCACTTTTTATTTACATTGTGTATTTAATATCATAATAATAATTATAATAATAATAATAATAATAATAATAATAATAATAATAATAATAATAATAAAAAATAATAATAATAATAATAATTATAATAATAATAATAATAAAAAATGGCGGCAGCGCCGCTTTGCCGATCTCAATCAAGTTCACGTTGTTGCCCTTGTATGAAAAATGGTAAATGTATCAGATGCCAATGCGTGAAGAAAGGGCTCCCCTGTATTGATTGCAGGCCATCGCTATTGAATCCTAGTCGATGTGAGAACTCACGATCCTGTCAAGTGCCGATTTCTGAGTCATCTCGTCAAACGCCGTCTGCTGATCACTTTGTACTTGCTGAAACAGCACTAACTGATTCGCGACAAAGAAGTCCCTCCAGTCAATCTCGTTCACAAGCTTCGGATGGCACCATTGGTGGCAGTTCCAGCTCCTCCGTCGATCTTGACGCCGAGGTCGAATCGTTACTACGATTTCTGAGCCAACCCAGGAAAGTTTTGAAGCGAATCCCTCGCCTGTCTAGAGTGACAGTAGCAAGAAAGCTTGCCATATTAGTAGAACAGGTGGTGTCCCGTAACGACCTCCCATCCTGGTTGAGATTATTGTACTTTCCTAAGAAGTGCCTACACACCCCCCGGAGAGGCGGCAAGCGTTGGAGTTTATCGACGTTAGTCAACAGGCAAGTATCCCAAGAGTCCCATGAACCACCAAACTTCGAGCTGCCTGATGTTCAACCTTCCAGGAATTCTAGACGCCGTAACCAGATGGAGCAGCTGGCTACCAGAGTCTCCAGTAAGTTGGAAGAGGGTGATTATCGGGGTGCAGTGAGGTTGGCATGTAGTGAGGATGCAATTGCTGAGTGCAATAGTCAAACGCTTGATGCCCTCAGGTCAAAGCATCCACCTGCTCCCTCTGACTCCAACATAGATGCGTTGAAATGTTTGGCTCCCTTGCCATTCCAAATTGATGTTCAAGTTATAGTGAAGGCAATTAGATCATTTCCTAGTGGTTCAGGGGGAGGTATGGATGGTTTACTTCCACAACATCTTAAAGACCTAACTGGTCCTACAGCCGGGGATGGGGGAGCATCTCTTTTATCAAGCCTAGTAAGCCTTATGGTGCTGATTCTTGAAGGTCGAACTCCACCTGTCATACGCCCACTCTTTTTTGGTGCAAATCTGACTGCTCTTTCAAAGAAAAGTGGTGGTATTCGCCCAATAGCTGTAGGTTGCACCATGAGAAGGCTTGCCTCCAAGTGTGCTTGTGTGCATGCCCTTCAATCCATCCCACAGCTACTGTCTCCTCATCAACTGGGCTTTGGAATTGCTGGGGGAACTGAGGCAGCTGTCCATGCCAGCCGAGTGTATCTAAACCATTTACCATCTGACAAAGCTATGGTGAAGGTGGATTTTCGAAATGCCTTCAACACTATTCGAAGGGACAAGATGATTAAAGCAGTTAAAGAATATATTCCAGACTTACTGCCTTTTATACACTCAGCCTATTCCTCTCCATCAATTCTTTTATGGGATGATGTTCAAGTTCTCTCAGCAGAGGGAATTCAACAGGGTGATCCTATAGGCCCAATGTTGTTTAGTCTTACCATTCATGATCTAGTATCCAGTTTATCATCAGAATTCAATGTATTCTACCTTGATGACGGTACAATTGGTGGTAATCTCAAAGACCTGCAATCCGACTTACACAGAATTGAAGATGAAGGGCAATCCTTAGGCCTTCACCTTAACATTGTTAAGTCAGAGATAATATCATGTGACCAGTCTGCAGTTGGCGATGTTCTCTCTGCTTTTCCTGGGCTTCAGTGTATTGATACCCATCAAGCATTACTTTTAGGTTCTCCCCTTAGCAGTGGGGCAATGGCCGCATGTTTGGAATTTCAAATTGCTCAACTGAAGTTGATAGGTGAACGTCTCTGTCACCTACAAACACACGATGCTATCACCATTCTGCGCCATTCATTTGCTATCCCTAAGCTTCTGCACATTCTTCGGACGTCTCCTGCTTTTTTATCTCCACTCTTGACATCTTGGGACAGTCTCCTAATGTCCATCGTTTCAAGAATTACCAACATTAATTTTAATCCAGGAGACTCATCATGGTTGCAGGCAACTCTTCCTGTTAACGCTGGTGGTCTTGGGTTCCGGAGTGCCTCCAATCTTGCACCATCGGCCTTTTTGGCATCTGCTGATGGAGCCTCTGGACTCATGCGCCAGCTTCTGCCTGCCAATCTGTCATCCATCTCATATAGTGAATGGTACTCTGCTCTTTCAGCCTGGAAGAGTGGTCTACCAGCAGAGACCCCCCTCCCAACAAGTCGAAATCGTCAGAAGTCTTGGGACAAGCCTAAAGTAGACCACCTTTATGACACCCTTCTGTCCAGGTGTGAAGACCAAGTGGAGAAATCCCGACTGCTAGCAGCTGCCTCTAGGGAATCTGGTGCCTGGCTTAACGCCCCGCCTGTATCCTCCCTTGGACTGCGTATGACAAATGATACCATCCGGATAGCTATAGGCCTGAGGATAGGTGCACCTTTATGCCTGCCTCACACTTGTTGTCACTGTGGTAAAGACGTAGATCACTATGGCCGCCATGGCCTGAGTTGTAGATCAAGCCAAGGAAGAACTTCGCGACATCAGTCATTGAATGAGATTATCCATCGCTCCTTGACTGCTGCAAAGGTCCCCAGTAGACTGGAACCATCTGGCCTTTACAGGGCAGATGGAAAGCGTCCAGATGGGGTAACCACAATTCCATGGTCCAAGGGGAGATCCTTGGTATGGGATGCCACATGTGTTGACACATTTTGCCATTCTCTTAAGCAGAAAGCTGCACAAGAAGCAGGAGGCGCGGCAACACATGCAGAGACGGAAAAGGTCAAAAAGTACGCTCACCTGGATCATGTTTATATCTTCCAGCCGATTGCTTTCGAAACCAGTGGTACTATAGGCTCTGATTCCATGTGTTTTCTCCATGATCTCGGGAGACGCTTAAGATCGTGCACTGGTGATCCCAACTCATTTATGTACTTGCTACAGCGTCTCTCAGTTGCAATACAGGTTGGAAATTCAACCTCCGTGATGGGTTCTCTCATTAATAAATATAATGATTGTAATAGTGAGGATTTTATTTAGCTGTATGTAGTGTTTTTATTATTATTGTAATCATTATTATTATATTTATTTTATTTAATTGTAAAATATGTGTATACGTATATATGCATAACTTATGTGTCTTTTATTTAATTGTAAATATCAGTGTAATAATTATATCATTACTTATCATTATTTTTATATCACCACCACACATCATATTAATAATAATAATAATAATAATAATAATAATAATAATAATAATAATAATAATCCAGAGTGCCTCCAATCTTGCACCGTGGGCCTTTTTGGCATCTGCTGATGGAGAATCTGGACTCATGCACCAGCTTCTGCCTGTCAATCTATCATCCATCTCATATAGTGAATGGTACTCTGCTCTTTCAACCTGGAAGAGTGGTCTACCAGCAGAGACCCCCTCCCAACAAGTCGTAATCACCAGACAAGCCTTGGGACAAGCCTAAAGTAGCCCACCTTTATGAAACCCTTCTGTCCAGGTGTGAAGACCAAGTGGAGAAATCCCGACTGCTAGCAGCTGCCTCTACGGAATTTGGTGCATGGCCTGTCTCCTCCCTTGGACTGCATATGATAAATTATACCATCCGGATAACATAGGCCTGAGGATAGGGGCACCTTTATGTCTGCCTCACACTTGTTGTCACTGTGGTAAAGACATTGATCACTATGGCCACCATGGCCTGAGTTGTAGATCAAGCCAAGGAAAAACTTCACGACATCAGACATTAAATGAGATTATCCATCGCTCCTTGACTGCTGCAAAGGTCAACAGTAGACTGGAACCATCTGGCCTTTACAGGGCAGATGGAAAGTGTCCAGATGGGGTAACCACAATTCCATGGTCCAAGAGGAGATCCTTGGTATGGGATGCCGCATGTGTTGACACATTTTGCAATTCTCTTAAGCAGAAAGCTGCACAAGAAGCAGGAGGCACAGCAACACATGCAGAGAACATGCATTATGAATATGCATGTATCTCTGCATGTGATACACGCATATTCTGTGCTATGCTGTGCCTCCTGCTTCTTGTGCAGCTTTCTGCTCAAGAGAATTGCAAAATGTGTCAACATGTACAATATACTAAAAGAGTGATTATATTATTGAATAACACGTAATAATAATAATAATAATAATAATAAGTGTAAATAAGAAATTAGAAAATAATGAAATCATCATGGAAGTCATCACTTGACCCCAGGACTGATACCGCATTCCCCTTTGAACAGCCACGCAGGTAGTGGTGTGATCTCCGCTCTCCTGTCTCCGCCTTGAGTCGTAGGGCCAGCTCGTGCAGGAAGTTTTTGGCCTCGGAGCCTATAACCCCTGTGGTTTCAATTCCAATGGGGACAAAAGATGTGTGGCAGCAATGTCCTTGTACTTCTCTATCTTTAGCCGTTCTGCACATTTGGCTACAGCACCAGGCCCATTTAGGATGATGGAGGAATGTGATGGGCAAAGGTGTCTGGGCATGTTGCATCCCACACTAAAATACGGCCTCGCTTCAAGGAATAGTGGTATATAGCAGCATCGGGTCGCTTTCCATCTGACTGGGAGATTCCTGATGGCTCAAGAAGGGATGGCACCTTAGCTGTTGCAAGAGAACGTTTAATGATGTCGTTGATGGCAGTATGTCGAGAAAAACCACCTTGACTTTGCCTGAAACTCAACCCATGGATAGCCAAATGGTCCACCTGAGCATCACATTGATGGCCCTTGTGAAGATGGCAAAGTGACACCCCTAATCTCAAACCAGTAGCTACATGAACTACTTCATCATCCATCCTTAGGCCTAGAGAGGACACAGGGAGGGCATGAAGCCATGCACCGGATTCTGGTCTTGCAGCAGCTTCAATTCGGGCACGAGCAGTGGCATCTGGGGCAGATTCAAGTATGGAATCAAATTTTGATTCAATGTGTAGTGCATCCCAACTCTTCTGTTTGGAAGACTCTGAGACAGGTGGTGGAGGTTTGTTGTGCCCTTGCTTCCAAGCTTCGAGGCCTTTTTCCAGAGTAGTGTTGGTAACTGCTTGTAACCTAGCAGAAAGTAGTTGTTGGACAAGGGTGGATGCGCCAGCAGCAGAAGCCAAAAAGGCAGAATGTACAAGCATAGCAGCACTCCTAACACCCAGACCACCAAACTTTACAGGAAGAGATGCTTGTGACCAAGCTTGATCTTCTACATGAATGTCAACGTTAGTGATTTCACTAAGAATGGAACACGGGACAGCATCAAAGACTTGTAGCTTAGTAGATAGAAAACAGGGGGCACTGTGAAGAATGTACAGCAGCTTTGGTAAGGCAAATGCATGTTTCAGGAGACACAGGGCATCATGCATGGGCTTGTAGGTGTTGAAGCCATCTTCCCATATCACGTAGTGCTTCAGTTTTGATCTCAATAACTTCTTCAATCCCTTTAACATCTCCGATTGGGGAGTCCAACAAGGTGGCAAATTCTGGATCAACTATTCTAAGTCCTGGAGCCATAGAAAGTGACTTCTTCAGGGTATCATCATCAACACCAATCAACTCACATTTCTCCCGGTTGAGCCGCAATCCCAGCTCCTCTGCTTGTCTCACTACTACCTCCAAATCACTAAGAACATCATTCAGCTGGCCACCCAAGGTCCCGTTATCGAGATAAAACACTTTAATTTCAGATGTCAACGACTGTGTCATTCGTGGATAGCCAAACAGAGGGTCACCCTGCTGTACACCTTCACATGACTGAACTATCTTGTCACCAAAGAACAAAGATGGTGGTTTGCTGTATGCTGAATGAACTAAAGGGAGCAGTTCAGAAACCATATCATCCACAGCAGCAAAAACCTTATCCCGGCGAATGGAATTGAAAGCATTTGCAAAATCTAGCTTCAAAAGTATGCATCCAGGAAGGAGATTCTGCAAATATAGTCGAGCAGCATGAGCAGCAGCCTCAGCTCCTAGGGGTATTCCAAAACCAAGCTGTAAGGGACGAAGAAGGGAACTCATGGCTTCCTTGACATGTCTGCAGGCACACTTGCTAACCAAACGTCTGAGGGTGCACCCAACTGCAATGGGCCTCACACCTCCATCAGGCTTATCTAAAGCGACCAGGGAGGCTCCAAAAAAGAAGTGATGAACGAGGTGAGGGCTTCAAATAATGAAATATATAATATACATATATTTGTAAATATGAGTGTAATAATTATTTCATTACTTATCATTATTTTATATCATCACCACACATCATAATAATAATAATAATAATAATAATAATAATAATTTCCATGGTCATTTTGGGTACAATGATGTTGGACACCCCACTGATTTAATTTAATGTAATTTTTTCTATTATTTATTGTTATTATTATTGTAATTATTATTATTATACCTATTTCATTTAATTGTACAATACATGTATTATATGCACAATTTATGTGTATTTTATTTGATTGTATGTACGTGTGTAATAATGTAGTAATGTCATTACTTATCATTATTTTTATTATAATAATAATGATAATAATAATAATAAAATAATAATACTATTTATGGCCATTGCAATCCACTGACATCAAATACATTCCTTCTGGTCAATTTACATTCAAAATACTGTCACTGAGGAACTTTGTACATGGATTTGTGCTGAATATATACAAGTACGCAAATAGATCACGATCAATTGTACTATAATCACAGTAAAGTCACTTTGATAACAAGACTGGACAATATGATCTTCATCAGCTGTATATATATAATAAATTACATGCAGCACTAATGAATGCAAATGTCAACTGCTCTTGAGGTGTGTGCTTGCACACATGAATGTTTGGGGATTACCACGTATCTGTATTCATGATATGATAGGGATTCATTGCTGTGCGAGTATCCATAAGTAACGAGAGTTGTTGAGCGTAATCACAGCCAATAATTCAATAAATAAAACACAGGACGTTTCGATCTGTAGATCTTCTTCAGCTGTATACAAAACTTAGCATGCGAACTCATTAAATACTAAGAGGGTGACAGGTGTGAGGCGGGAAAGGATGTAAAGAAGATCTACGGATCGAAACGTGTGAGTACTATTCTGGTGTCTGGCATCTTGTATCATGCACCTAAACATTTTTGCACCTACGCCTATTCATTGTCAATGAACATGTACAAGAAAATCAACATCAGTTGAATGAGTCCATATCATTAAGTCTTCAAAGATTGCGCAATTTTTAATTCGCTATTTATAGTACAGTGGAGCCTCAAAATGTCTAATCTCTCTGTAGACCCTCTAATGTTCAAAATATTTGTTAACCGTTGTACTAATTAGAGTCAGTATTCTAAACAAGAGATTGCTGGGAGAAAGATACCGTAATTGGTAATATGCCTTTGCATTGAGTGTGCACTATATTATGCTCTGCAATCCTGGTGTGTTATAAGATTAATCCAATAGTGGTCCGGACCATGCATTTTGTTATATTTAAATTAACAAACTGGAGAGTTTCCATTTCAATGCATTCCAATTGCAATCAATGTAAAATAAATATATACCTGTGATTTCAAATATTATGGAAATACAATATCTGAATAAATTCTTAATCTAACTTCAAAGCTATTGTTTTAACTGATTAGTACCTATGTAATATCAAATAATAAATATATAATAAATAGGTTTGCTCATAATTTTGACTTTGGAATATAATTAATAACGGGATCAGTATAGATAATCAGCAAAGTTATTCACATCCGAGAGGTCCAGTAGTACTTGTGAACCACCAGTCATTACCATGAGGTCCTTCTCCAATGAGGCTTTTAATGCTGTTAGCAACATACTGGGCCTCGCACTTGAAATCATGTAATTGCTTTCGAGGGTCAGAGTTTACAGGACTGGTGGTTCCAGTCAGTCTACCATTGCACGCAAGTCCAGGCCTTGTCCTGCACCTAGCAACCACCTATGTATACAGAATCACATTGCAACCAATGAACATAAGCACTAATGGATGGTCTAAGCACTCACAAGAGGAGAATACCAGTTCATCGAGTACCCCAGTGAAACTTTGTTGAATATCCCTCCATAAACATTGAAACAGGGATGTTCAATACTGTTTCACTAGTGTTTTATTCCAAATAAAACTGCCATTCTCCTAACATGACTGTTGTATTGATAGTATATAGATCATGCTATAGTGGATAACTAATGTATTTATTCACCATTTCCTGCACTGTATTTCCAAGAACAGCAAGTTTGGAGGTGATGTCCAGCCTCAACCTTTCATCCTCTAAAGTAGTGCATGTACTGGGATCGATGTTCTGTCCATGTCGGATGACAGTAGATATCTCAGATGGGTAATTTGTTTGTACTTCCCCCAGTACTTCATCAAAATTCTCATACGGGTCCGGGTCATTGGTGGGAGTATTTGGACACTTTGCAGTGATGTGTTTGTCCAGGTCCTTGGCTGCTCTGCAAATTCGTCTGATACTTTCCAACAAAGTGCTGTTAATATGGGTATAGTTCAGAGTATGGTTCACACAAGGGGTAGCTGTGGCCTCTCTCTTCTCTATGGGCCCTCCAAGTGATGCTCCTAGGACACAGGCAAGGAGTACTGCTGTAGAGATAACTATCATTCTCTTGGTATTGGATTGAACCTCTGTTTTTTTTCTTGACAATCTTTACTGTATTTGAATTCACTGCTGCTCTTGTTGCTTTTGCTACTGACTGTGCCTTTTTATAGTGTGAAGATCTCAAGTTGTACAAATAGATCATACATGATGATATATGTGATGAATGTATTCTCTGAGGTTCAGAAGAAAAACTGATATCACTGTTCGTACGTATTCACCATTACATAAGGTAGCCTCAACAGGAACACCCTCTACTTGATGTTATCGAGACTTGATGACTTGCAAGCAAAGTACACAATTGCCATCAAATACCTGGAAAGTTGGTCACACGTAGTACTGTGATTCACAATGACTTCATGTATTCCCAACAACAGCTGCTGTAGTAGACTTACCTCCCTTCAGTGATCAACTGTGTTATATTGTTATGCTTCAGATGTGGAGATATATAGTCCTTTGACCCAATGAACGGCACCAAACTGATAAAAATATCCATCATGATCCCTTCCTTCTCCTATGAGAATATGCTCATCACTTCATCACATTGACAGGTGATATACATGCAAATGAATGTAAGACTTAGTATAAATTGATCACCAAGTTACTCAACTTTCTATTATATGGTTTGGTTATGTTGGTTGAGGACATCAAAGTGACCTTGCTGTGATTAGAGTATTACATGTATAGATTGTAACATTAATGGATACACATGAGCCTTTATTGCATCTGTCTATGTATTTCATCTTGATCTATCTTAAGTATGAATCCAAGCACAAAATACATAAGCGAACATCTTTGAATGTGAATTGGCAAGATTGAATACATTAAACATAGATTTCAACTCAAATGAATATCTTTCACTTGACACTTTTGACCCTACATAGAAGTTTGAATGGTCATTTGGAGCAAACAATCTTCTTTAACACCAAATTATTACTTATTCCAAGAAATGGGCAGCATTTTAAGGATTCAGCATCACTACAACTTACTCTGCCATAATGATACTATGTCACTCTACACTCAATTTCATTCCCACAATTACAATCACGTTTCACATAATTGATCATGAGTATACTCAAGAGACCAACATTGTTTCTCACATTATATATGTTATATACCAACCACATCCACCATTACTTCACATTTTCCCGTACTCCATTTCATCTGTCTGGTTGTAAAGCAGTGTAATAATAATAATAATAAACTAGCATTTATCTTAATAAGTATGAATCAATGCACAAGTTTCCAAGGTGAACAGCTTTGATTGAATGTACTTGATGTCAGTGAATTGCAATGGCTATGAATAACATTAATCATAGAAACAATGTTGTACTTTGGAGTATGATCAATTATATAGAAATAGATTGCAATTGTGTGAATGAGATTGAGTGTAGTGTCAGTGATAAAGTCATCACAACTGAGTAAGTTGTAATGACGCATCATCCCCCATATGTTGTCTATTTCTTGGAATAAATGACGATGTGGTGTGAAGCCAGATTGTTTGTTAAGCTTCAACTGACAGTAAGGCTCCAGGGTCAACAATGTCAAGTGAAAGATATTCCTTAGAGTCAACATCATGTAGTTGTGAACCACACAACATTACGACATCATCAAAATAGCACTTACATGAAATCCACAATAATTCATAACTTTGCTATGTTTTATTGTGTACAAGATAGGTCGCGGTGGCGGGGTGGTCACGTGACACAATTCTAGGTTCCAGGCCACGAATTCAAATCCTCCAAAGAATGGGTTTTTTCTCACTTTTAGTGGTTAGTTGCAATGCTCTCTACAAAGAACCATGGAGGGGGGAGCTTTGGGACTCACAGCTGACCTCCCAGCTAGAACATTGATTTCAGCCAATGATATCATGTTAACAATGTTTTTTCACATAGAAGGGGTAATCATCACATTAAACCTATCAAGGATACTGAATGAAGCATATTGATTCAAATTTCCACATTCATCACGACATTATCATGATCGTAATATTTCAGACACTTTCTATCAATGTAAGTGAATGCAAAATATTACACGGTGATACTTGGCTATGTTCACCAAGTTGTATTCCCATTGCCGCAATATATACCCAAGAATCAAGATGAATGTCTGCTGCTTGAGAGGGAAGGGATGTTTGGGGATACAGTTAGCTGATGAGTTCTGAATCCTGGTAGGGGTGATAATATTATTATATAAATAATGATTAATTTCCTTTGTTGTATTGATATATTGATCTGTGCTTTTGTGTGTGCCTTGAAAATAAGCCTTTTGAAGGCTGAAAGCACATTAAAAATATGATTTGAAATCTGAATCCAAATGCAGATGCTACACCCTATATAATCTTGAGTGTTGCACAAGTTTTAGTTTATTTCTGTGAGCATAGATGATGATATAACTTACCTGATGTTTTCTCTGGTATTCATGAAGAAACCTGTGGACTTTTTGAGCTAGCAAACTGGTCATGTCACAAATAACCTATTAGTCTAAGAACAAAAATGTGCATGTGTTTTAATTGTTATGTCACCATGTACGTACGTGACACAGCTGTTGCTACCATCCAAGTTTGACCATAAGCATTGTGAGTACTTTGATAATATCTCTGTAATGAAGCAGCTATATATCACATTCCAGGCATATACAACATCTGTCACATTGATGCTGTGCGGCTTATGGAACTATTACCATACATCGTATTGTTATACATATTATGCTAAGTCATTGAAGTGAATATCCTATTTGTAGATGAACAATGTTTGCACATAATATACAATCAAATATGAATATTTGTTTAGGAAGGTTCATTACTGTGGCTTCTTCAGTCACTATGTCTATCTTGATGAAGTGAGTGAAGTAAGGCTGTGAATTCATATTAGTGCTATCATGTGTACACAATTATTTTACAATAACATAAGACAGATTCAACAGGAATCCCCTCTACCCCATGACATCCAGATGTGAATTCTTGTGTACCAAGGTCAGTCAGACCACTTAATCTCATATCCTGCTGAGGTTGATTATATGTTCCAAGAAATAGATGTTATCATGCATTGGGAGGTATATACTTAAGTCAGGTATGAGAAAAATTGTTTAGCTCACAAATCTTTACCAGGAATCAGAAATCCTGTGTACTTGATGTTATCCAGATGTCAATTAATCCTTGCAGACCAAAGTCAGTGAGACTATTCGGCTATATGCCATCATTGACTACCTTACCAGGCATATACCCGAATAGTCTCACTGACTTTGGTCTGCAAGGATTGACGTCTGGATGCTGAAGACAACCCACAGGGTTGAAATGTCCAGATGAAGAACTCTTCACCAGACTGCATTTTTAAATGCTCCTGAACCTGAAAGGATTTTCCCAACAACAGTTGGAAACTTCGCAGTCCGAAATCCCCATTCAAGAAGAGAGATGATCAGTAATACGTATCATTGTGGTTATCATTTTACATATCATAGCATATTGTTATTAGGGGGTGATTTAATCAGGAAGAAAGTTGCTATTTGCAACGGAGACAATTATCTGTTCAACTTTATGAAATCAATCAATATTTTGCACATAATATTTATTTGATTCAGGTACGTATGTCATTTCTTCGAATATGGACATCATGTGTACATATTATTGTAAGATGCGGTATTGTTATTTCTAAGGCTTTTTTCTCGAAACTATGAAGCAAAATTATTTTCATCTGTGAAAGAGATTTCAGCTATTACCTTGCTGGTGATTGAACTTTGAACATAATATGCAGTATGAGTATTGTACATAATGACGTATAGGGTACTAGCGCCATCACATCTTATGTCATAAGGGCAGTATTGTATATTTCAATGTGTAATATGAACCAGCACTTATGCATCATTCATGATGTATACGGTGCATATCTACATCCGTTTTTGCTCATACAACAGATGTTCATCTTGATTCTTGGGTGTATAGTTTACATGGATAATTGAACTTGTACATTGAGACCTTGAAGAGCACACCAAACCTGTACTTCTTATGAAAGGTAATAACTATCAGTTCTGTTTGACACAGTGTACATAAGCTAAGGACCGAGTTGAGTGTACTCGCTAATAACCCAGGTAGTTACTAAGTATTTGCACCATATATTCTTATGTTGAGGTAGGCATGGCTAGTTGCACAAGCTAACTTAATACCTAAGTAAAGTCACAGTGACTCTTGTTCTAGTCACATTCCTGTTCCAAAACAAATCTCCATATTGTGATGATAAAGTAGTAATAGTATTAATTTGAGTGAAACCTGTTGGGGTTATCAATATTCACCCATATATTTTGTTGCAAAATTAGCTCATTTCCAGGTTGTTGCTCTTGTTAAATAGCTAGATCTCTTGTGATCAGTTGTGGCTTACATCTTTACGCACATGAACCACCTTATGAGACAAAATCATTTTACCCAAGATTTTCCAGTGAAGCTTCCTATGGGACATTCGATCATTTAAAGAGGAATTAATCTGCATGTGTAAATGCCTCCAGACAAAGAGGATTGTGAGATTTGAATCATTTCTGTTTTTATCATGTGTCTGCACGCATGCAAGTGGAGGATCCAAAGAAGTACATCTTATGAATGCATGCAATACATCAAAGTAAGATGATGTAATTTGGTGCATTATATATATGGCTTTAATTTATACAAGGTAAATCACCAAGTTAATATGTAAAGTGTTATCATTATTATTTTATCTGTATGCGTCCACGCATGATAACATCTATTTCTTGGAACATATAATCAACCTCAGCAGGATATGAGATTAAGTGGTCTGACTGACCTTGGTACACAAGAATTCACATCTGGATGTCATGGGGTAGAGGGGATTCCTGTTGAATCTGTCTTATGTTATTGTAAAATAATTGTGTACACATGATAGCACTAATATGAATTCACAGCCTTACTTCACTCACTTCATCAAGATAGACATAGTGACTGAAGAAGCCACAGTAATGAACCTTCCTAAACAAATATTCATATTTGATTGTATATTATGTGCAAACATCGTTCATCTACTAATAGGATATTCACTTCAATGACTTAGCATAATATGTATAACAATACATCGTATTGTTATACATATTATGCTCAAGCAGCAGACATTCATCTTGATTCTTGGGTATATATTGCGGCAATGGGAATATAACATGGTGAACATAACCAAGTATCACCGTGTGATATCTTTGCATTTACTTACATTGATAGAAAGTGTCTGAAATATTATGATCATGATAATGTCATGATGAATGTGGAAATTTGAATCAATATGCTTCATTCAGTATCTTTGAAGGTTTAATGTGATGATTACCCCTTCTATAGGAAAAAAACTTTGTTAACATGATATCATTGGCTGAAATTAATGTTATAGAATTAACTTAGTAATGATCTTCCCACAGAGACTGTATACTTGCGTCATTCCAAAAATGCAGAAGACACTATTCTAGCTGGGAGGTCAGCCGTGAGCCCCCTATGGTTCTTTGTAGAGAGCATTGCAACTAACCACCAGGAAGTGAGAAAAAAACATCCTTTGGAGGATTTGAACTTGCGTCCTGGAGCCTAGAATCGTGTCATAGTGTTTATGTCACTTGGACTCAGGAACCAAATTCACTTTAGTATGTACAGTCAAAAACATAGCAAAGTTATGAACTGTGGATTTCGTGTAAGTGCTATTTTGATGATGTAATGTTGTGTGGTTCACAACTACATGATGTTGACTCTAAGGAATATCTTTCACTTGACATTGTTGACCCTGGAGCCTTACTGTCAGTTGAAGCTTGACATACAATCTGGCTTCACACCACATCGTCATTTATTCCAAGAAATCGACAACATATGGGGATGATGCGTCATTACAACTCACTCAGTTGTGATGACTTTATCACACTACACTCAATCTCATTCACACAATTGATCATACTCTAAAGTACAACATTGTTTCTATGATTAATGTTATTCATGGCCATTGCAATCCACTGACATTAAGTACATTCAATCAAAGCTGTTCACCTAGGAAACTTGTGCGTTGATTCATACTTATTAAGATAAACGCTAATTTATTATTATTGTTATTATTACACTGCCTTACAGCCAGACAGATGAAATGGAGTACGGGAAAATGTGAAGTAATGGTGGATGTGATTGGAATATAACGTATATAATGTGAGAACAATGTTGGTCTCTTGAGTATACTCATGATCAATTATGTGAAACGTGATTGTAATTGTGGGAATGAAATTGAGTGTAGAGTGACATAGTGTCATTATGGCAGAGTAAGTTGTAGTGATGCTGAATCCCTAAAATGCTGTCCATTTCTTGGAATAAGTAATGATTTGAATTTGATTCAAACTTCCATGCAGGATTAAAAGTGTCAAGTGAAAAGACATTCATTTAAGTTGAAATCTATGTTAAATATATTCAATCTTGCCAATTTACATTCAAAGTTGTTCGCTTATGTATTTTGTGCATGGATTCATACTTAAGATAAAACAAGTAATTAATTAGATCAAGATGAAATACATTGATAGATAGATGCAATAAAGGCTCATGTGTACCCATTAATGTTACAATCTATACATGTAATACTCTAATCGCAGCAAAGTCACTTTGATGTCCTCAACCAACATAACCAAACCATATAATAGAAAGTTGAGTAACTTGGTGATCAATTTATACTAAGTCTTACATTCATTTGCATGTATATCACCTGTCAATGTGATGAAGTGATGAGCAAATTCTCATAGGAGAAGGAAGGGATCATGACAGGTATTTTATCAGTTTGGTGCCGTTCATTGGATCAAAGGACTATATATCTCCACAGTTGATGCATAAATAAAATAACACAGTTGATCACTGAAGGAAGGTAAGTCTACTACAGCAGCTGTTGTTGGGAATACATGAAGTCATAGTGAATCACAGTACTACGTGTGACCAACTTTCCAGGTCTTTGATGGCAATTGTGTACTTTGCTTGCAAGTCATCAAGTCTCGATAACATCAAATAGAGGGTGTTCCTGTTGAGGCTACCTTATGTAATGGTGAATACATACGAACAGTGATATCAGTTTTTCTTCTGAACTTCAGAGAATACATTCATCTCATATATCATCATGTATGATCTATTTGTACAACTTGAGATCTTCACACTATAAAAAGGCACAGTCAGTAGCAAAAGCAACAAGAGCAGCAGTGAATTCAAATACAGTGAAGATTGTCAAGAAAAAAACAGAGGTTCAATCCAATACCAAGAGAATGATATTTGCCTCTACAGCAGTACTCCTTGCCTGTGTCATAGGAGCATCACTTGGAGGGCCCATAGAGAAGAGAGAGGCCACAGCTACCCCTTGTGTGAACCATACTCTGAACTATACCCATATTAACAGCACTTTGTTGGAAAGTATCAGACGAATTTGCAGAGCAGCCAAGGACCTGGACAAACACATCAACATCACTGCAAAGTGTCCAGATATTATCCCCCTTCCCACCAATGACCCGTATGATTTTAATGAAGTACTGGAGGAAGTACAAACACATTTCCCAACTAGGATATCTACTGTCATCCGACATGGACAGAACATCGATCCCAGTACATGCACTACTTTAGAGGATGAAAGATTGAGGCTGGACACCACCTCCAAACTTGCTGTTCTTGGAAATACAGTGCAGGAAATGGTGAATAAATACATTAGTTATCCACTATAGCATGATCTATATACTATCAATACAACAGTCATGTTAGGAGAATGGCAGTTTTATTTGGAATAAAACACTAGTGAAACAGTATTGAACATCCCTGTTTCAATGTTTATGGAGGGATATTCAAATACGTTTCACTGGGGTACTCGATGAACTGGTATTCTCCTCTTGTGAGTGCTTAGACCATCCATTAGTGCTTATGTTCATTGGTTGCATTGTGATTCTGTATACATAGGTGGTTGCTGGGTGCAGGACAAGGCCTAGCATTCCTGGACTTGTGTGCAATGGTAGACAGACTGAATACACCGGTCCTGTAAACTCTGACCTACGAAAGCAATTACATGATTTCAAGTGCGAGGCCCAGTATGTTGCTAACAGCATTAAAAGACTCATTGGTGAAGGACCTAGTGGCAATGACTGGTGGTTCACAAGTACTACTGGACCTCTCGGATGTGAATAACTTTGCTAATTATCTATACTGATCCCGTTATTAATTCTATTCCAAAGTCAAAATTATGAGCAAACCTATTTATTATATATTTATTATTTGATATTACATAGGTAATCAGTTAAAACAATAGCTTTGAAGTTAGATTAAGAATTTATTCAGATATTGTATTTCCATAATATTTGAAATCACAGGTATATATTTATTTTACATTGATTGCAATTGGAATGGATTGAAATCAAAACTCTCCAGTTTGTTAATTTAAATATAACAAAAATAATGCATGGTCCGGACCACTATTGGATTAATCTTATAACACGCCAGGATTGCAGAGCATAATATAGTGCACACTCAATGCAAAGGCATATTACCAATTATGGTATCTTTCTCCCAGCAATCTCTTGTTTAGAATACTGACTCTGATTAGTACAACGGTTAACAAATATTTTGAACATTAGAGGGTCTACAGAGAGATTAGACATTTTGAGGCTCCACTGTATTATAAATAGCGAATTAAAAATTGTGCAATCTTTGAAGACGTAATGATATGGACTCATTCAACTGATGTTGATTTTCTTGTACATGTTCATTGACAATGAATAGGCGTAGGTGCGAAAATGTTTAGGTGCATGATACAAGATGCCAGACACCGGAATAGTACTCATACGTTTCGATCCGCAGATCTTCTTTACATCCTTTCCCGCCTCACACCTGTCACCCTCTTAGTATTTAATGAGTTCGCATACTAAGTTTTGTATACAGCTGAAGAAGATCTATGGATCAAAACGTCCTGTGTTTTATTTATTGAATTATTGGCTGTGATTACGCTCAACAACTCTCGTTACTCATGGATACTCACACAGCAATGAATCCTTATCATATCATGAATACAGATACGCGGTAATTCCCATACATTCATGTGTGCAAGCACACACCTCAAGAGCAGTTGACATTTGCATTCATTAGTGCTGCATGTAATTTATTATATATATACAGCTGATGAAGATCATATTGTCCAGTCTTGTTATCAAAGTGACTTTACTGTGATTATAGTACAATTGATCGTGATCTATTTGCGTACTTGTACATATTCAGCACAAATCCATGTACAAAGTTCCTCAGTGACAGTATTTTGAATGTAAATTGACCAGAAGGAATGTATTTGATGTCAGTGGATTGCAATGGCTATTATTATTATTATTATTATTATTATTATCATTATAATGATGTGCGGTGATGATATAAAATAATGATAAGTAATGAAATAATTATTACACTCATGTTTACAATTAAATAAAATACACATAAGTTATGCATATATATATATATATATATATATATATAGTATTATATACGCATATTTTACAATTAAATAAAATGAATATAATAATAATATATAATTACAATAATAATAGAAACACTACATGCAGCTAAATGAAATCCTCACTATTGCAATCATTAAATTTATTAATGGGAGAACCCATTACGGAGGTTGAATTTCCAACCTGTATCGCAACTGAGAGACGCTGTAACAAGTACATAAATGACTTGGGATCACCAGTGCACAATCTTAAGCATCTCCCGAGATCATGGAGAAAACACATGGAATCAGAGCCTATAGTACCACTGGTTTCGAAGGCAATCAGCTGGAAGATATATAAGTATGATCCAGGTGAGCATACTTCTTGACCTTCTTGTTCTCTGCATGTGTTGCCGCGCCTCCTGCTTCTTGTGCAGCTTTCTGCTTAAGAGAATTGCAAAATGTGTCAACACATGCGGCATTCCATACCAAGGATCTCCCCTTGGACCATGGAATTGTGGTTACCCCATCTGGACACTTTCCATCTGCCCTGTAAAGGCCAGATGGTTCCAGTCTACTGTTGATCAACCTTTGCAGCAGTCAAGGAGCGATGGATAATCTCATTTAATGTCTGATGTCATGAAGTTCTTCCTTGGCTTGATCTACAACTCAGGCCATGGCGGCCATAGTGATCAACGTCTTTACCACAGTGACAACAAGTGTGAGGCAGGCATAAAGGTGCCCCTATCCTCAGGCCTATGTTATCCGGATGGCATAATTTGTCTTATGCAGTCCAAGGGAGGAGACAGGTGGGGCGTTAAGCCATGCACCAAATTCCCTAGAGGCAGCTGCTAGCAGTCGGGATTTCTCCACTTGGTCTTCACACCTGGACAGAAGGGTTTCATAAAGTGGTCTACTTTAGGCTTGTCCCAAGACTTCTGGTGATTACGACTTGTTGGGAGGGGGGTCTCTGCTGGTAGACCACTCTTCCAGGTTGAAAGAGCAGAGTACCATTCACTATATGAGATGGATGATAGATTGACAGGCAGAAGCTGGTGCTTGAGTCCAGATGCTCCATCAGCAGATGCCAAAAAGGCCGACGGTGCAAGATTGGAGGCACTCCGGATTATTATTATTATTATTATTATTATTATTATCATAACAATACAATTTACTATAATGTATAGCCATATATATAATAAAAAATATATATAATAAATATATAATAAAAATAATAAAATAATAAAATAATAACGATAACAATAAAGAAAAGAAAAATGACAATAGCAATAATAATGGTGATATTGACAATAATAGTAATGAGGATGTTTCTTTATAAACATGAAGTTCATATTGGAGGGATACGGCCCTCCATTACACACTAAGAGATTGATGAGGGACAATCATTGCTGATGGAGATGGATCTGGAGCCTCTGAGACAGGTGATTGATGATCTGAGTAGAGCAAAACCAAGGCGACAGCGAAGCCAACGAATGACATTGCTGTATGACTCTTCTCTCTTCACTGACAGTAAGTGTGCAAGTCTCTTATAAACAATAGCGGTAGACTTGCCCATCCCACCAGATGTAGAGAAAACAAGTGGGGAGAAAGAGGCATGCTCAACCTCTTTGATACGCTGGCTGTATTGGCGCCGCTTCTCCTGCTCTTGTCTACTGAAGCATGGTTTGGGTTCAAGATGCTGATAGGAAGCGGAATTCGGTTTGAAGACTCGGACATCCATGAATACCTTTTCGAATCTTGAGCCCCAGAAGCCGCATGCACTGATGTCCGACCTCGCCTCATCTTCATTCTTGGCTGAACGGTATCCCAGAGTCTCTCCTGTTAAGGGTTGAAGATGGGGCTCCACACATACGTCATGGCAAACTTCATTCAGCAGAGTTGCAGTGATATCACGAATCTCATTATGGCGTATAGTGGGAAAGGCACCCTTCATACAGTTGAGGGCGTGATCAACACTAAAAGGCTTTCCACACTGACACTTTGTAGGTACACCATTTGGTAACCACCCATACCTCAGGGTGACTGCATCTAAAAATGCTCTCTTGTGGAGGACAAAGTTGTATGCCTTCAATGGGATTGTAGACAACCAGGAGGACGCACCTTCATGGCTGATAAAAGCTACTTGTCTTTGGAGCTTTTTAGGAAGGCGTTTGATAGTGGTCTTTGCATTGTTGAGCTTCTCATCTAGTTGTTCACGAATGGCCCTTCGTTTGTTCACCTCATGTTTTTGCATAAGATCTGGATCAAGATTGTGATACTGATCTAATACTGCTGCAACTAAAGGACGACAAATCCTCAGTGATAGAGTCCTCTGTTGAGATGCCAACCGGTGTGGTACTGGTATGCTCATACCCCCATCTTTGATTTTGAGTGCAAATAGATCTCTTTCTTCCTCAGTAATTGTTTGTCTACCTGAAAAGGCCGGAATCATTTTTCCTCAAATGATGTGTTCCAATGGGGTCAATTGATTGCAGGTTAGTGGAATCATCCTCATGTAAAACATCCATCCGCTAATAACACCATGTGAGAAAGTGGCGAATGCTGCATGAGGTTGAGATCTTGCAAATAATGATAGCTTGTCCACTTGTTCACACCATTGTTGAACCTTCTCACTTATGCATCTGTTTTTGTATTGTGTAGATCCTAACGGGATTCCAAGATGTGTCTTTCCTTCCGAGGTGATGTTAAGACCTGTTCCATTGAAAACTTCGAGGGCTTTAGCTTCAAACTCTTTTTTGACTATGACGGAGGATTTGCAAGCCTTTGGAAAATATCCAAATTTTGGGCCATGATCGACAAGCATTCCCCACCAGGAGAAAATCTCATTTACAGTTCCTCCAGCAGATGCATCATCTGCATACCATACTTGAATCGCATCAGTGGCACACTTCTTTATTAGAGGGGCAATGGCAAGGGCGTACATAGCCATTGCTAATGGATCCCCTTGAGTTGTACCCTCATCTGAAATAAGGGTCCGACCCTGAATGAAGAGTTTTGGCTGGCTCCTATATGTGTTAATCAAGACAGTCGCAATTGATGGACAGCTGTGTAGGATGTTAGCTAGAGCAAGCTTCCTGTTCATTGAGTTGAACGCATTCTCCGCATCGACCAATATTACCGCCTCTGTATCATCTGCTTCAAACACAGTCTGCATAGCAAGGCTGGCCACTTCCACCCCATTCTCGTATCCAGCACACATTTGCAAAGGGCCTATGACTTGTTGGATATCTTCTTTCACTATCTTTAAAATGACTTTTGCAAGCATCCTTTTAACTACCTCTCCTATTCCGATTGGTCGAACGCCATGCGTCTTTTCCAAGGCCACTAGTCTGCATGCATTCAAGGCTTCCAGACCTACAGGATCAACATAAGATGTAGCGATATACTTGGCTGTGTCAGCAAGTACATTGCAGAGGTCATTGGAAGCATCTTTGAAGGAGCAGCACATCTGTCTCCAGTCATCAGTATCAAGTCCAGATGGGCCGGCAGATCCCTTCATCTTAGATATAGTGTTCCTAATTTGGAGTCCATCCAATGATTCAAAAATAACAGGGTGGAAAGAAACAGTATGGTCATTTTCAGGGAGGAGAGCAGATGGATCAATATTCCTGCCTTTTGGATGCTTCCTGCTTAATTCCTCGAAGACAGTCCTGTTATCATTTTCAGGTAGAACTAGGTCAGGGGAGAGGCAGCCTCTAGTGGATGTAGATGAGAGTAATCTGAGCGCTTCTTTCATTTTTCCATGGAAAACCAGATTAGCAAACCTGCGTGCTACTTCATCGTCATCTTTGCGAGAAAGGTTCACAGCTCGTTGTTGTAACACTTTTCCTTCATTTACTAACTCATCTATCTGTCCTTTCTTCCACATCTCAATTCTTCTCTCTAAGCATTTTTTCACTTCGCTGGTCTTCATCCTGGGGTTACATTTTTGTAGCAATAAGGCAGGCATAACCATAGCTGCACGGAGCGCGATTGATTCCAGACCAGCAGCTTCGTTGTATCCTTTGAATAAGAACACTATTTCACGAACGAAAAGCTTCCCAATTTTACCTGAAGGAATTCTGAAAATTCTGAAGATTGTTTGCTCCAATTATTATTATTATTATTATTATTATTATTACCATTATTATTATTTGTATTATCATTACTATTATTATTATTATTATTATTATTATTATTATTATTATGGTGATATAAAAATAATGATAAGTAATGGTATACGTAAATTAAGCATATATACACATATATTACAATTAAATAAATTAATAATGATAATAATGATAACAATAACAATAACAATAATACAATTAAAATAAATAATATAAATAATATAATAAGAAAATGTAATACCCCAGATCCCCCTCCATCAAAGAAAACAAATCTAGGTAGGTGGGCTACAAATTATTATTATTATTATTATTATTATTATTACACTGCTTTACAGCCAGACAGATGAAATGGAGTACGGGAAAATGTGAAGTAATGGTGGATGTGATTGGAATATAACATATATTATGTGAGAACATTGTTGGTCTCTTGAGTATACTCATGATCAATTATGTGAAATGTGATTGTATTTGTGGGAATGAAATTGAGTGTAGAGTGATATAGTATCATTATGGCAGAGTAAGTTGTAGTGATGCTGAATCCTTAAAATGCTGTCCATTTCTTGGAATAAGTCATGATTTGGTGTTAAAGAAGATTGTTTGCTCCAACTGACCATTCAAACTTCTATGTAGGGTCAAAAATGTCAAGGGAAAGATATTCATTTGAGTTGAAATCTCAAAGTTGTGAGTCATGTGCCCTATAATGTTATGGCATCATCAATATAGCACTTGTGTGGGTTCCACATCACGTTTTAACATGTGACATCATTTTAAAAATGTTTATGTCACATGGAGGGGCAGTTATCAATTTGAATCTATCAAGGTACAGAATGAAGGAGTATACTGTTAAAATATACCACATTCATAGATTTACATGTTTGGCAGCACTATGTATGTGCTCATTGTGTATACAACAATGTTTTACCCTATGGGTATTATGCAACATGTTCAGCAAAAATAATGAAATGGGGCACCAATCAAGTGAATGTCATTGATATTCATTTGAGTCTTATGGACTTTGATTACTCTACAATTTGAAAGAGAATCTTGTGTATATAGTGCATGTTTATATACATATAGTATGATAGGAGATCACTTTCGTGATATCCACATCATGCAGTTCCTCTAACTGCAACCAATATCCCTGACACCAGTCCACTTCTTGGTATTATTCATGATGTGATTTGAAACCAGATGTTGATCTCCAGGGTTAAAATGTTAATTGAATATATATTAATCTTTCATGACATCATGTGAATAGTGTTTATGTCAAATGGACTCAGGAACCAAATTCACTTTAGTATGTACAGTCAAAAACATAGCAAAGTTATGAATTGTCGATTTCATGTAAGTGCTATTTTGATGATGTCGTAATGTTGTGTGATTCACAACTACATGATGTTGACTCTAAGGAATATCTTTCACTTGACATTGTTGACCCTGGAGCCTTACTGTCAGTTGAAGCTTGACATACAATCTGGCTTCACACCACATCGTCATTTATTCCAAGAAATAGACAACATATGGGGAATGATACATCACTACAAATTACTCAGTTGTGAAGACTTTATCACACTACACTCAATCTCATTCACACAATTGATCATACTCTAAAGTACAACATTGTTTCTATGATTAATGTTATTCAGGGCCATTGCAATTCACTGACATTAAGTACATTCAATCAAAGCTGTTCACCTTGGAAACTTGTGTGTTGATTCATACTTTTAAGATAAACGAGTAATTAAATTGATCAAGATCAAATACATTTTTTTGATGCAAAAAGGCACATTACTGTGTATCCATTAGTGTTACAATCAATAAAATACTATAATCACAGCAATATTGTACTCATATGTAAATTACACATATCACCTCTATCAGGATTCAGAACTCATCAGCTATCTGCATATACCCCCAAACATCTCTTCCCACTCAAACAGCAGACATTCATCTCAATTCTTGGGTATAGAATATGCTGGCAATGGGAATATAACCTGGTAAACATAGCCATGGCAAGTATCACTGCATGAAAATTTTGCATTTAATCACATAAAATTCATAGAAAGAGTCTGAATTATTATTATTATCTTGTCACAATGAATTTAAAAATTGGAAACAATATGTTCCACCATTCAGTCTCCATGACAGGTTCAATGTGATGATTAGTGACACAAACATTGTTAGCATGATATCACTGGCTGAAATTAAAGTTATATGACTTCTAGCAAAGCAGTTAAAAGAGGTTACTTAATAATGTAGAGGAGTTGATGATGATAATGGAAATAGAATGTCATCATAAATGTCGTGTACCCTGTACTAATATAGCAATTCCAAATTGCACGATGTGGATCTCACTTACGTGATATTATGATGATGAAGTAATATAGTAGTGATTCACAACTACATGATGTTGACTAAAAGGAATACCTTTCATTTGACATTTTAGACCCTGGAGTCTTTCTGTCTGGGTGGTCAGTTGAAGCTTGACAAACAACCCAGTTTCACACCACATCATCATTTATTTCCAGAAATAGACAACATACGCATGGGGGATGATACGTCATTACAACTTACTCAGTTGTGATGACCTTATCCCACTACACTCGGTTTCACTCACATAATTGCAATCAAGTACATGCATTACTTTAGAGGATGAAAGGTTGAGGCTGGACATCACCTCCAAGCTTGCTTTTCTTGGAAATACAGTACAGGAAATGGTGAATAAATACATTAGTTATCCACTATAGCATGATCTAACTACTATCAAGACAACAGTCACGTTAGGAGAATGGCAGTTTCATTTGGAATTAAACACTTAGTCTATTGAAACAGTATTGAACATCCCTGTATCAATATGGAGGGATTTTCAACAAAGTTTAACTGGGGTACTCAATGAACTGGTATTCTCCTCTTGTGAGCACTTAGACCATCCATTAGTGCTTTATGTTCATTGGTTGCAATGTGACTCTGTATACATAGGTGGTTGCTGGGTGCAGGACAAGACCTAGGATTCCTGGACTTGTGTGCAATGATACAGTGACTGAACCTGTAAACTCTGACCATCAAATGCAATTACATGATTTCAAGTGTGAGGCCAAGTATGTTGCTCACTACATTAAGATCCTCATTGGAAGAAGTGATGGTAATGACTGGTACTTCACAAATACTACTGGACCTCTCAGATGTGAATAACTTTGCTGAATTTCTATACTGATCCCGTTATTAATTCTACTCCAAAGTCAAAATTTTGAGCAAACCTATTAATTACATATTTATTCATTTGATATTGCATAGGTATTCAGTTAAACTTAGCTTTAAGTTAGATTATGAATTTATTTGGATATTGTATTTTCATAATATTTCAAATCACAGGTATAATATATATAACTCAATACACTCAATACTCTTCAAAGGGACATGTACAGCCACTTTGTATGTCCTGTGCACAATTTTGAGTGAATGTCCGTATATAGTATTATGTACATACAAATGTGCAGTATTGATCTATTATAATACTTTTTTTATTTATTTATTTATCACCTTTTTTGTTGGAGCCCTTATAGTAGCCAATGGCTAACGGCTTTCCACTTTAAATAATGATACCTGGTACCTGATACTTATGTACATATATATGTGGCTTATATGTAATATACCCACTCTCACATACATATGTATAGTGTAGATAATGTGCCTCTATACAAACCTCATCATCAAACCAGCTAATCGCAGTAGCATAAAAGTTTGATGCAAGATGTAAATGTACCAAACAGCTGGTTTGTGTATTATGAACTGGTACAGTTCCATACTGCATGAGAATGGTAACAAAGTAAATTTTGTTATTGCGATATGTTCCAATTAGTACAAAGCATCAGTCATAATTATCAAGCTGAATTCAGTGAGAGTTCAGGAGATGACCAGGGAGAGGATCTAAATCCATTGCTAGCTTGCACTATTGTTGAAACCTTCATAACATCACTGAGGTTAGTTTCACTCCATATACAATACCGAGTGCTCTCTCGTCTACACAATAAACAAAGGGAGGTTTAAATGTCACAATACATGTACTATCTATATACACAATGGAACAGTACAACTTTTCGTGGTCCCTTGCTCATACACACATCCTACCTATACACAATGGAATAATACAACTTATGCTTCCAATCCCGGAACTCAATTCAATCTATTAATGGATGTCCTTTAGTAATTAAGATTCGCGTGAACATTCAAGAATAAGTTAAAGGTAGAATATGGTAATTTTGGAAATACTCTGAGTTATTGCTCTCTTGTGTTAAGGGGTATGAAAGTAATCTAGTGATGGGAGGTGAAGATTAAAAAATACTAAGCAAGGCTTGAAAACTATCATCTGTCAGTAATTGGTTAGTTCAAGTCAGTTTTAAGAACATGGTCTGTGAGATACTGGTGTTGCTAGTCAACACAGTGTTTATATTGTGCTTTTTGCATGGTTTTCTGATTTAAGATTCTGCTGTCTCCCTTGTTTGAAAACCGTATTATCCGTAGAGTAGCTGAAGATGCCACTTCCGTGTCCAGGGGTCCATGGCTGAACAATCTTGAGGTTGTTTTTGTAATTATTATTTTAATATTTTATTTAATTGTAAATATGTGTTTAATAATTATTGTAGTTATATCATCACGTATCATTATTTTTATATCGCCATGTACACATTAAAATATGAACTTAAAACTTGAAAGCTAACTTTAACTGATTACGTATTCAATACCAAATGAATAAATGTAAATAGGTTCACTCAATATTTTGACTTTGGAACAGAATTACATACATTACATTAGAATAACAGAATCATTATAGACATTCAGCAAAGTTATTCACATCCGAGAGGTCCAGTAGTATTTGTGAAGTACCAGTCATTGCCATCACTTCTTCCAATGAGGATCTTAATGTAGTGAGCAACATACTTGGCCTCACACTTGAAATCATGTAATTGCATTTGATGGTCAGAGTTTACAGGTTCAGTCACTGTATCATTGCACACAAGTCCAGGAATGCTAGGCCTTGTCCTGCACCCAGCAACCACCTATGTATACAGAATCACAATGCAACCAATGAACATAAGGCACTAATAGATGGTCTAAGTACTCGCAAGAGGAGAATACCAGTTCATCGAGTACCCCAGTGAAACGTATTTGAAAATCCATCCATAACATTGAAACAGGGATGTTCAATACTGTTTCACTAGTGTTTTATTCCAAATAAAACTGCCATTCTCCTAACATGACTGTTGTATTGATAGTATATAGATCATGCTATAGTGGATAACTAATGTATTTATTCACCATTTCCTGCACTGTATTTCCAAGAACAGCAAGTTTGGAGGTGATGTCCAGCCTCAACCTTTCATCCTCTAAAGTAGTGCATGTACTGGGATCGATGTTCTGTCCATGTCGGATGACAGTAGATATCTCAGTTGGGAAATGTGCTTGTACTCTCTTTAGTACTTCATCAAAATTCTCATACGGGTCATTGGTGGGAAGGGGGCCAATATTTGAACACTCTGCAGTGATGTTGATGTGTTTGTCCAGGTCCTTGGCTGCTCTGCAAATTCGTCTGATACTTTCCAACAAAGTGCTGTTAATATGGGTATAGTCCAGAGTATGGTTCACACAAGGGGTAGCTGTGGCCTCTCTCTTCTCTATGGGCCCTCCAAGTGATGCTCCTAGGACACAGGCAAGGAGTACTGCTGTAGAGGCAAATATCATTCTCTTGGTATTGGATTGAACCTCTGTTTTTTTTTCTTGACAATCTTCACTGTATTTGAATTCACTGCTGCTCTTGTTGCTTTTGCTGCTGACTGTGTCTTTTTATAGTGTGAGGACCTCGGGTTGTACAAATAGATCATACATGATGATATATCTTGTGAGATGTGTGTATTCTCTGATGTTCATTAGAATTTTAAAGCTGATATCACTGTCCATATGTACTCAAAATTACATAACTTAAAATTTAAGGTAGACTCAACAGGAATACTCTACTTGATATCTTGCAGGCAAAGTACACAATTGAAATCAAATACCTGGAAAGTTGGTCACACATAGTACTGTGATTCACAATGCATCATGTATTCAACAGCTGCTGTAGTAGACTTAACTTCCTTCCGTGATTGGAACTTACTGTTCGTATATATGTATTCACCATTACATAAGGTTAACTAAAGAGGAACATCCTCTACTTGATGTTATCGAGACTTGATGGCTTGTAGGCAAAGTACACAATGACATCATATAACAGCTGCTGTAGTTGACTTAACTTCCTTTCGTGATCGACTGTGTTATGTTGTTATGCTCCAGCTGTGTCCTTTGATCCAATGAACGGCACCAAACTGATACAAATACCTGTCATGATCCCTTCCTTCTCCTATGAGAATTTGCTCATCACTTCATCACATTGACAGGTGATATACATGCAAATGAATTTCAAAGTATAAATTGATCATCAAGTTACCCAACTTTTTATTATATGTTTAGGTTATACGAACGCTCAGTGGAATTCAGCCTGCTGGGAGACTAAAAACCGAGTAGCTACGTATAGACTATAGCTAGGAGTAGTGATGAAGATAGCTAACAAAGTTAGTAAAAAGAACATGTTTTGGTTATGTTGGTTGAGGAAATACCCAAAATGCAGTAGACAAGTCAAACCTCAGCAAATCCTTCTAGCAACCTTGTCAATGTCTTGAAGTTCCTGACCAAGTACAATGTTGCTTTTGCCATACGTATACATGCACAGACTCATACAATCAGAATGGATACACAGAAATGAGCCTTTATTGCATCTATCTATTTCATCTATCTTAAGTATAAATCTATGCACAGCAAACCTTCCTACCCATCAGAGCGCACAGTCACGCATTGACTGTAAGCCTCCTTCATCCTCTCTTATCATGAAGACCACAAATGTTCACTTGTGTGTTAGAAAGATAAGATGAAGACAGTCATCCAAATGATGTACAGGGTGTACCACACTAAGGAGCTCAAATGAGAGCAAAACAGCTGTCTGTGGTTCCCTTTTTTAGGATTTGGATGACTGGGAGATAATCACTGGTTGCCATCAAAATCGGACTTCAGTCTCCCAGCTGATAGAGACTTCGGTCTATTTTCAGCTAGTTCGGTGTAAATCCAGTGATACAATTTGTCAACCTTAGGCCTTGCACAGGCTTATTGTGCATTAAACCTTCCCTACCAACAGCAGTCAACCTCAACTCCTTCAAAGAGGTCACTACATGACAAACTGAATACTGGTACAATGTACACTTTCAAGGTGAATCAGAAATCATTGCAAAATGAACACCAAATGTAGTGTTTACTGCAGCTAGTGTACAGTACAGTACATTTCACTTCACTCAACCACTAAAATACATACTAGTGTCCACTGTATACAGGTGACTGTGATAGTGAGGTGGTCACCCACACAGGTTGCACTGTGTCACACACATCAGAGGATGTACAAGACAGAGGTGGATGACATGGCTCAATTGGATTGGGAATTTTTGCCATGACAACAACACACAACACACACTAGGAGAAACGTGAAATTTCATGACATAAGAAATGTATATCCTACATTCCAGATGTCCTGTACATTTTGGGAAATAGGAAATATGCACATTTCGGGAACATTTCCTGTGTACAGGATAGAGCAATCTATCAAATACAATTTCCTGTACTAACTGAAATATGGAATTTCATTTACATTTTCTGTCTTACATATCAATTGCCCGCATCCCTCAAGAAGTGATACTCTGTGATCATGAGATTGCATTAAGACATGATAGCAACACAGCTACGCGCATACTTTGAATTATGTACATACATGCAAGTGACATAATTTCGTGATTATAACTACTCTTTTTAGCTACTGTAGTTATATTGTTGTTTATTGATTTTATGTAAACATTTCATGACCTGTGAAACAGGAAAATGTCTGCCTTCCACTCCATCCAGTGGGATGAAGTGGAAGGCAGACATTTTCCTGTTTAAATATTAGGATTTTTATTTGAAAGTAATCATTTTCTGTTTCATGTTTATTGGAAGAGGCTTGAAGTCCAAGATATGTACAAGAAGAGACCAGTGTATACATGTGTTCATCTTTGTTGACTTCTCCTCTGTTGGATCTTGAATGCTACTTTCACTCTTCTTCATCTTCTCTTTCTCCAACACCTTGGTTCTTGCCTTCAGTAAGAAGTGTCCTATCTTGTTGATGTATTTACTTCCCCCATTCTCCTATTGTCCACCGTTTTCACTGCCATTTGCATCCTGAAGAATCTTCCGGTTGTTTTCAGCCGCGCGAAAACCCATAGTTTCAATCACCACTTTGATCTAGACCGGTTTGGAGTGAATACAATGTAGGCTTCAAAAGATGTCAAAATTGAATCATTATCAATTAGTAGAATTAGTAGAACGGTTAAAATTATTTCAAACATAAGAGGATCCACAGAGAGATCAGACATTTTGAGGCTCCACTGTATTATAAATAGTGAATTGAAAATTGCACAATAATTGTACCTTACCCACAATCCCCTTTATGATAGAAGTTACTTGACATGCTGAGCCTTAATAGATTGATGTCTATTTATTTGGACAATTACGCATGTCACTTGTTGGCAAATAACGTTGCAATTATTTGCCAACAAGTGACGTGCGTAATTGTCCAAATAAATAGACATCAATCCACAATCCTCTTTGTCTGGAGGCACTTATACATATTGAGATCCTCTTGAAACGAACAACCCATAGGAAAATCACGGGATAACTGCTGGGTAAAATGATTTTGACTCAGAAGGTGGTTCACGTGTGTAAGCCGCAACTGATCACAAGAGATCTAGCTATTTAACAAGAACAACCTGGAAATGAGCTAATTTTGCAACAAAATACATATGTGAGTGAATACTGATAATCCCAACAGGTTTCACTCGATTAATACTATTACTACTTTATCATCACAATATAGAGATCTGATTTGGAACAGAAAATGTGAAGAACAAGAGTCACTGTGACTTTATTTAGGTATTAGGTTTAGCTTGTGCTACTAGCCACACTTTGTAGCATCTATGCTTGCCTCAACATATGAATATATGGTGCAAAGTTTGCTTAGTAACCACACACACACACACGCACGCACGCACGCACGCACGCACGCACACACACACACACACACACACACACGCACGCACGCACGCACGCACACACACACACACACACAAGCACAAACAAATACACACACATGTACATGAACATACACATGCATATAAATAGCATACACACCAACATGCATGCACACACAGTTTTACAGTTACAGTCTAGTGCTTTTGTTCCAATTGAATTAAGTATTAATCTGCATTTTAGTTCACTTGTTAACAGTTTTTATGTACTACAATAATTACAACGTATTCAGAGAATTGTACATGTAATGAAATTTTGATCTTAGCAAATGTTGCAGTGATGGTTGGAATTAATGAAAAATCTCCCGTTTTGGATGAAAATTACAACATGACATCATGTGAGGAGTGCATACCACACAATATAGTGCATACTATATATAGTGGATTCCATTGATAGATTTAACTTATTTACCATAAAATTGTGAATAAATCTAATTTGTCCCAGCAATCTAATTTATAACATTGATTGCTGATAATAGCTGAGTACAATTTCTAAGAAATATAATTTATTTAGTAGAAATCCTACTTACATTCTACACTACACTAATTTGACTTTGTCACAAAAAAGGACTCTCACATATAATAGTGCTGAAATATATTATACGATAATCGGATTCTATGACAGTATTATTAAATTTTACTTAGTTGACAAGCAGTATGTAACTTTCAACACTATATATACACACTATTTGTATTTTTATAAACAGGAAATGATCCAAAAAGTGTCTTTTATTATACTCGTACTACAGAAAGAGGAAAACCTTGTAATTTTCACATTACGTCATTCCTATGTAATAATAATATAATAATTATGACATCAGCATGAATAACTATAAGTGTTTACACCCCTAAGACATGCCATATAAGGGCATTGTGGAATTTACCATCCACAAAATTGTTAATTTTGACTTGGTCACAATATGAACTCTCGCATAGTGCTGAAATACTGTATATTATACAATAATAGTAGGTACATTTCACTACTGAAGAGTACGCACCTCCTATATACTGTGGACAAAACAACTGCTGCCAAAGTGTCTGTTATGAAATAGGTAACACTCATGAAATCATGCTAATAAAATCAATAATATATGTAAATATTTATGTGCTATAAATGCCATTATAATAATAAAATAATATCATATTTGTTAAACTATACCATACTGTATCAAATATAATATAAAGTTCAGTTAATATTTTCCCTATTTAAGAATATAAATGCATATCATTATTATGCATAATAATCATTATCAATAAATTATAATCATTAGATAGATTTAAAATATCATCCTAAACTTAGAAATAGTTTATATATTGATTAAATAAGTTTAAACTCAGTGAAGATTTCTGTGATCCAGTTAACGGCACCCAAGAGATTCAAAATACCAGTCATGATCCCTTCCTGCCTCTATGAGAATTCTTATGGCACCAGCAATATTATACTTGGCTATGCACTTGAAGTCTTGGAAGACGGCAGTATTTGCAGGTATTTGAATTGTCCGGTTGACGAGCAAACTGTCACAGTTAAGTTTGGGTATGTTAGCCCTACAGCCGATAACCATCTACATAATAATAGAATAATAAAGTTGAATATCTTGATGACAAATTGATACTTGATACATTTGCATCTTCAAGATTCAAGATCAAGATTCTTCTCTTATTGTGATAAGTATGATGGGAATATGATATATATACACATATGGTCTGTGATTGACAATACTTTCACTCACCAAATCCTCCAATGCAGTTTGAACAGAAGCAAGCTTTGTGGAGATGTTGAATCTCACATTCTCATCCTCTAGGGTGATACAGCTTGTGTTATCAATGCTCCGTCCGTAATGGATGGCCAAAGTAGTGAGAGGAAGGTACACTTCTTCCAGATCATCAAGTACATCATCGAAGTTGGAGCGATTTTGAACCTGTGGATACTTAGTGCATTGCTCTCCAGTGATACAGATGAAATTGTCAAGGTCCTTCACTGCTGTACAGACACGCTTGACGCTTTCCAACAGAATACTGTTTGCTCTCCTGTATTTCGCTGTGTAATCTACACACGGGGTAGCCGTAGCATCCCTCTTCTCTATGGGTCTTCCTAGTGATGCTCCCAGGACACAGGCAAGTAGTACTGCTGTAACCTTGAGTATCATTCTCTTGGGTTGGGATTAAATCTCTGTATTTCTTGATAATCTTCAGTGTATTTGAATTCACTGCTGCTCAGCTAGGTATACTTGCTCTCATTTCGTTCATCTTTTATAGCCCGCTCCAACACCTACTAGTGTATATACATGCATGTGTGATCACATACTAAAGTATATAATGTTTGAAAAGTAATATGTTCAAACCATAGTTACACGAATGCCTTGTGATATAAGTGTAACATCCACATGAGATCAATGAAGTAGTGACTACCTAGTTCAAGCACTTCGTAAAATGATATTCTTCAAATTTCCTTATTGTCGTTTTTTATACACGTCATATTTTATTATAGTGATTCACCATTACATAATGGACGCACGAGGATATATGATCCTTTGCCTGACATTTTTCTTCCATAAAAGGCCGGTCAGCGTAGATGACTGCAGAAATTGTGTTCATATCATTACAAACGTTCTATTATTTCAAGATGTGGATTTAGAACTGTCAATGGATATTAGCCCTCTGTCAGTAAACATATGCATCAAATCGGAAAAATGTATACTGCTCCACATGCAGATTCCTGTTAATAAATAATCTACTGTCTTACGTACATTTTATGTTAATAAATAAATTCATCAAAATCCCATGACAACAAATAACTAGATTGAAAAGCAGACTTGAACTAACAATACTGTTGAGGTGGTTCTTTGGCCAGACCAAGGGTGCAGACTATTTGTGCAGTGGAGCTCTATGGCTGACACTGAGAGTGGTGACTTCTTGGGACATCACATACATACATGTGGTCACCATGATGGCCAATCACTATCTGGGCAGGGTTCCAAGCAGATGGAACAACAGAGAGCTGTTTAGGTATCAGCATTGCATAACTACTTATACTGTCAAATAATCACAAGATGTTCCCTCCATTAAATCTCTGTGAAAATATTGAAGTGTTACTTTGACTTCCACAAAATTTGGTGTACTCTAGATCTGTGTGTGTGCCTGCGTGTGGGCTGGCGTGCATGCACTCACATAGGAAGTCCAGATTTGGTGTGTGTGTGCGTGTATGTGTGTATGTGTGCGTGCGTGTGTGTGTTACAATATTACCTTTCATAGGGAGCAAGATTGGGTGTACTCCATTGTGTGTGTGCATGTGTAGCTAATAGCTAAGTAGAATTTCTAATGAATATAATATATTTCAACTGCAGTTGTAAGTTTTGACTCATCCAGATCCCATCACACTATATTATTATGTACACATGTTCAATCTTTATCATAGTTTGTATGATACTATGGATTTATTCACAGGAATTTTGAAATTTTCTTTGACATTCTCAATGAAGCCAATAGGCATAGTGGTGGGTAACATCACTTACCATCTATGGAAATATGCAAATTCCTCCACCTGCAATCAGTATCCATGATACCAGTCCACCTCTTGGAATTTATGATGATGTGGTGTGAAACCAGGTGTTTTGGCATGGAAGATCTCCAGGGTGAAAAATGTCTATTGAAAGATATTATTGCTTTGAGTCAAAATTGTGCAGTTGTGAATCACTAGTGAATCTTTTATGACATCATGTGAATAATGCTTATGTCATATAGATTGAAGAGACTGCACATTTGGAGGGATGACATAGTGTATAATGTGTACATTCAGTGGTGATTGTATGGGTGTATGTGCTTACTTCAAGGGCCCTACCATAATTTTTACATTTGATCATCCATTCCAAGAAGTGGATTTTTTGCTATCATTGACACCTATATCATAGACACTCTAAACTATGAAGTTTAGCGTGTCTATGCCTATATTATATCCACTTCAAAACCAACCAATGTTTGTAGTGATCACAATAATCTGTGCTATTCACATTGCCAAAAATGAATGAATGGAATAACTATGCACGTCAGCAAGCCAGGGCACTTTATCCTAAGACAAGAAACAAGGTGTTGGTCTAGGAGAAGAAGTAGAGTGAAAGAAGCATTCAATATCCAACAGAGGGGAATAAAGATGAACCCATGTGTACACTGGTCTCTTCTTAAGGCAGACCATGGACTTTAATCCTCTTCCCTTAAGCATGAAACGGGAAATGAATGACTTTTGAGTGTACTGTAGAGGCAGAAATCTCAAATCATTTTTATGGATAAAAGTGTCTGACTTCCACTTCACCCCTTTGGTCTTATATTATTCAATAAACGACTGATTTTGATTTCAAACACTACTGCGAGCTGGAATGTTTCATTCACCAAATTTATAATTGTTGTTTCTTTATTAATTAGTAATAGACTGTCTTAACCTTGCTGTTTACATTTAATTAACTACACCTAAATTGTAACACCTAACTACATTAACTAAGGAAATTCGTGGATATTAATATCCATGATTGTCAGTTTATTTGAATAGAGAGCTATTATTTAAGCTTATTTTTATTATGGTTATTACATGTAGTATAGTGTAGTGGATCCTATTCACACAATTTTACATTCTACTTCAGTTAGTACATACTCCTGGTTAGCGAGAGCACTCCACCATAGATACTCTATACTATGCAACTGCAGTATAGAGTATCTATGACTCCACTCAGTCTGTAGATCATGTTAACTATGTCAACTAGTACTTCTGATGGACTAGAGCCATGTACTTCTTTGAGTGTACACATGTCCTTTTATGTACACATGATTTAAACACTTCAGATATGGTTTCCATCGTACAGAGCAGTAACAGTTGCTGAGTACTTGCACACATGAGATTCGATGCATTTTTTTATGACCTAAATTCATCCCACATTCCATGGTGAGGTCTCCAAGGAAATCTATCAGATCTGCTGCATACCACAGATATATTTATCGGAATAAATCACCAGCCATGGTATCAGTGAAAATGAAGGAAAAGTAACACCTTAATAATATTTCCACAGAGGTTTAATGGAGGGGAGCTTCATGGCTGACTAACCACACTGAAACAGTACAAACCACAAGTGTTATATATATATATATATTGTGATTATTTGACAGTATAAAAGAAATTGTGGTCCAATTAATGGGTAGTTATGCTATGCTGATGCCTAAATAGCTCTCTGTTGTTCCATCTACTTGGAACCCTGCCCAGATAGTGATTGGCCATCATGGTGATCAAATGTATGTATGTGATGTCCCAAGAAGTCACCACTCTCAGTGTCAGCCATAGAGCTTCACTGCACAAATAGTCTGCACCCTTGGTCTGGCCAAAGAACTACCTCAACAGTAGTATTAGTTCAAGTCTGCTTTTCAATCTAGTTATTTGTTGTCATGGGATTTTGATGAATTTATTTATTAACATAAAATGTACGTAAGACTGTACATTATTTATTAACAGGAATCTGCATGTGGAGCAGTATACAGTTCACATTTTGATGCATATGTTTACTGACAGAGAGCTAATATCCATTGACAGTTCTAAATCCACTTCTTGGAATAATAGAACATTTGTAATGATATGAACACATTTTCTGCAGTCATCCACGCTGACCGGCCTTTTATGGAAGAAAAATGTCAGGCAAAGGATCATATATCCTTGTGTTATGTAATTATGTAATGGTGAATCACTATAATAAAATATGACGTGTATAAAAAACGACAATAAGGAAATTTGAAGAATATCATTTTACGAAGTGCTTGAACTAGGTAGTTACTACTTCATTGATCTCATATGGATGTTACACTTATATCACAAGGCATTCGTGTAACTATGGTTTGAACATATTACTTTTCAAACATTATATACTTTAGTATGTGATCATACGTGCATGTATATACACTAGTAGGTGTTGGAGCGGGCTATAAAAGATGAACGAAATGAGAGCAAGTATACTTAACTGAGCAGCAGTGAATTCAAATACACTGAAGATTATCAAGAAATACGGAGATTTAATCCCAACCCAAGAGAATGATATTCAAGGTTACAGCAGTACTACTTGCCTGTGTCCTGGGAGCATCACTAGGAAGACCCATAGAGAAGAGGGATGCTACGGCTACCCCGTGTGTAGATTACACAGCGAACTACAGGAGAGCAAACAGTATTCTGTTGGAAAGCGTCAAGCGTGTCTGTACAGCAGTGAAGGACCTTGACAATTTCATCTGTATCACTGGAGAGCAATGCACTAAGTATCCACAGGTTCAAAATCGCTCCAACTTCGATGATGTACTTGATGATCTGGAAGAAGTGTACCTTCCTCTCACTACTTTGGCCATCCATTACGGACGGAGCATTGATAACACAAGCTGTATCACCCTAGAGGATGAGAATGTGAGATTCAACATCTCCACAAAGCTTGCTTCTGTTCAAACTGCATTGGAGGATTTGGTGAGTGAAAGTATTGTCAATCACAGACCATATGTGTATATATATCATATTCCCATCATACTTATCACAATAAGAGAAGAATCTTGATCTTGAATCTTGAAGATGCAAATGTATCAAGTATCAATTTGTCATCAAGATATTCAACTTTATTATTCTATTATTATGTAGATGGTTATCGGCTGTAGGGCTAACATACCCAAACTTAACTGTGACAGTTTGCTCATCAACCGGACAATTCAAATACCTGCAAATACTGCCGTCTTCCAAGACTTCAAGTGCATAGCCAAGTATAATATTGCTGGTGCCATAAGAATTCTCATAGAGGCAGGAAGGGATCATGACTGGTATTTTGAATCTCTTGGGTGCCGTTAACTGGATCACAGAAATCTTCACTGAGTTTAAACTTATTTAATCAATATATAAACTATTTCTAAGTTTAGGATGATATTTTAAATCTATCTGATAATTGTAATTTATTAATAATTATGCAAATGTATGTATATTCTTAAATAGGGAAAATATGAACTGAACTTTATATTTATTTTATGTAGTATGCTATAGTTTGACAAATATGATGTTATAATGGTATTTATAGTTATAATAATATATTTACATATATTTACATATTATATTATTATTGATTTATAGCATTGTTCCATGAGTGGAACCTATTCCATAGCAGGTAGTTAGGGAGCTGTTGTTATGTAAACAGTATAAAAGAGGTGTGTACTCTTCAGTATTATAGTAAAATATATTTATATAATAATTATTGTATAATATATTTAAGCACTATTTGAGAGTCCAATTTTGTGACCAAGTCAAAATTCACACTTTTGTGGATGGTAATTTCCACAATGCCCTTATAAGGCATGTCTTAGGGGTGTATACACTTATAGTTATTCATGCTGATGTCATAATTATAATATTATTACATAGGAATGACATAATGTGACAAATTACAAGGTTTCCCTCTTTCTGTAGTACGAGTATAATAAAAGACATTTTTGGATCATTGTCTGTTTACAAAAATACAAAATGTACAGTAAAGTAAGAAAGGGACAGAATATAACACAATTTTTGTTTAGTGACGGAAGTTGAGTGTATTATGGTATTTATAATAAATATGGTTCAATATAATATTAATTAACAATACCCTGTACTTTGTCCCTCTGTCCAAGTACCTTGTTCAGTCCTCTTTCCATTAAAAAATATAAGTATATACATTGTGTTAAGAATGTGAGAGAGTGGAAATTTTCACAGTATCTTTTCCCCTTTACAATCCCTATTACTCTGTCCCCAGGTCTGTGTAGACCTTGATAGGCATGAGAAGCATAGAAGAGTAACTGCAAGTATAGAAATTAGGGTAAAATTGCAGTATTTAATGATTGTCTATGACTAAAATCTTAGATATAATATGTATCCTTTGACCATGTATTAGGCACAGAGGACACATTAAGTGAACATCATGACAAGGACAGAAAAACTATTGGAGATTTTTATTCTATACACTACACTCATTGTATCGTATTATTCTATCAAAATATTATATCATACTTATTATGTGCACCTTGCTATATCATATTTTTATGGTATGAAAAGTGTACACATATCTCAATGTACATAAACAATGCTTTAATTATCGCATATGACAACAGAGATGTGATTATTTTGTACACAATGGTCATGATGCTTATAAAATCTGACATGATAAAAGCATACACTTTACTCAGCACCTAGGTACTCAGTCCCTAGGTATTTCAAGTATTTCATAATATTGTCAACCAATGCAAATAGCAAGTAAACTACTGATAAGAAGTACTAGTACTGATATGGTGTACCCTTCAATTGCAAACTATATGTACACTAAGCAGGTTGCACTCTTCATACTATAACACTAGTGAAACAGGCTTGGGGTGGTTATACAAATATGGATCAATGGACAATATCATGATGGAGCACAGAGGAATATATATATATATATATATATATATATATATATATATATTAAAAGCAGCAAGAGCAGCAGTGAATTCAACTATATACACTGAAGATTATCAAGAAATACGGAGATTTAATCCCAACCCAAGAGAATGATATTCAAGGTTACAGCAGTACTACTTGCCTGTGTCCTGGGAACATCGCTAGGAAGACCCATAGAGAAGAGGGATGCTACGGCTACCCCATGTGTAGATTACACAGCGAACTACATACAACCTAACTACATCCTGTTGGAAAGTGTCAAGCGTGTCTGCACAGCAGTCAAGGACCTCGACAACTTCATCGATATCCCTGTACAGCACTGAGGCATTACCATATTATGCATCTCTTATTGCATTTAACTATATTATAATACATAATACATGGCAAACATCAACTCAGGACTGTTATACATACATGTGGTAAAGTTGAACGTACATGGTAAGTGAATATTTCATAATGAGTTATTACACATTTTTGTGAATTTAAGTTTGTAGTATGGAATCCGATTTCAGTCATTTTTTCTGCTTGCAAGCTTTTGTCAGCATTTGCAGCATCCTGGTTGGAAGGTGGTTCTTGAAGCTATTTTTTCCAATATCGATAAAACACATGTCTTCATTGGCAACTTCATGCACTACAACAAACTTCTTTTGCACGGGGATATACCTGGGTACATGTAATTTTAAAAAATTAAACAGTATGTATGTACCTTTAGCATGCTGAAAGTTCAATACATAATATACACAGACACACATCAATGCACACAGCAATATTATGCCAACACATAAACATTCACACAGGTATGTACATACGTATATCAACATACACATGTGCACACAAGTACAGTACTAATCATATAAAACTGAATGTTATACGGGTACGGAATGGGCTTTTCCACATAACGGGTATGCTCGTAGAACGTTCAGTTTTATATGATTAGTACCGTACATGCAAACAAAGATATACGTACTCACGTACATAGGCACATGCAAACACATATCATTCATACACATACGGATACATGTACACAAACACATACTAACATAAACATATGCACAGACGCACACATGTATACAGAAATACGTACATAAACAACAAACACAAAGATCCACATATAATGCAGACTAATTTCAAACTTGCATACTTGCACAGGTAATCTGTAGAGGTGTTCTCCTCCATCAAATAGACTCTACCAGGTATGAATGCCGGTAGACGTGATACCTCTGTCATCTGCCTCACCGCTTTATTGACTGTTGTTTTCCCCAACCAGATGCTACCCATGTGGCTAAGGAATAGTGCATTATTGATATTAGTTCCCATCTTATGAGCATCTTGTGAAAAGTTGCTCTGAATATCATCTTTGGATTGGTCATGGGTGTCTTCAGAGAAGGACACCTTATGTTCCTTCCTTGGTATGTCAAAGTTATCTGATTCTCTTTCTTCTTTGGATGCTATTTCATTGGACGGACTACATGCCTCAATATCAATAATGCATTCTGTGACCGGAGGTGGTACAGTGGAAGAGGATTCACACCCATCGGGAGGAAGACGGTTGATGTGAATCTGTTGTAAGTCATCATAAGTGTTATTAAATCCACTAGCAAACAATTCCTCCAGAAGCTGATCGTCGGGTGAATGGGGTTCCACACTGTCACTTCTGGTCATACTCTGGAATCAATAAATAGACAATTTACAACATGCGTACGTATGTACATAGAGACTATATATGTATGTATGTATATAAAGTATGATTATTGTGCAACTATAGGGAAATTGGTATGGAAGAGGTGGTGTTATACCAGTGATATGGCCCACCATCTCCCATTGATCAGCAGGAGTACAACCAGGTGATTTGTGTTGATGCATGTGTGTGGGCAGGTTTTGCCGATCAACTCCTAAGTGTAGAGCGAGCATGAGCT